>PVKV010017976.1:0-46100 GCA_004027835.1 Alouatta palliata
AAAATTAGCTGGGCATGGTGGCACGTGTCTGTAGTCCCAGCTACTCGGGAGGCTGAGGCAGGAGAATTGCTTGAACTCAGGAGGCGGAGGTTGCGGTGAGCCGAGATCGCGCCATTGCACTCCAGCCTGGGCAACAAGAGCGAAACTCCGTCTCAAAAAAAAAAAAAAAAAAAAAAAAAAAAAAAAAAAAAAAAAAAAAAAAAAAAAAAAAAAAAAAAAAAAAAAAAAAATCTGTCACAATACATGTTTTGCAGAGTTACACTGAGGACTTCCCTGAATAATGTATATACTTGATTAGGGTCGATGAAAAAGTATCAAATTTGAGTAAGGGTGAACATATTTGAAAAATATTAACTCAAAATATTTTATTTCTTAAATTCTGTTACTGTGCAGCTTTGCAGCTATGGCATGTATCATATCACCCTAGAGAAGAGGAGAATAGTTTATTTTAGAGTCAAAATAGTCAAAAACTAGATTTCATCTCAAAGTTGGCTTTCTTGACCAGGTTAGTTAGATAAGGTCTTAAAGCCTGGGCTTCATAAATACTAACATTATTTCTAAATTTCATACCTTCACCTTTAAAAAATGTAGAGTCACAGTTCATGGTCAAATTACAAAGTTTTAATATATTTCAGGACATCCTACAGAATAAGTGCTATACAGTTACCGAGCAAGTGAATTGTGGGATGAAAAGAATGTCTGGGTCTGAGAATTAGGTTGTTTGACTCATGTATTTTTACCTTTCCTCTCTGAGCCAAATTGCTGGCAATTTGGATGAGTCGAAGGGAGAACCAGACACACAAGGGTAATTTCCCTGGTTTGGCATAGAGCAAATAGAATGTTCATTACACTAGCCATGATCTTTGTTATTAGACCAAAGGAAATTTCAGGAACGTGACCATAATAATCCCAGTTGAATAGACACCAGCCAATGCAGACCTAAATAGTGATGCCAGGAAAAAGCAAGGGATTTCTTTATTACCCATTAATATAAGTCTTCAGGCAACTTTCATTTAGGGTTGGTGGTGAAACAAAAAGATATAGAAAAAACTTGAGAAACAATCACACAAAAGAAGCCTGAAAAATTAATGTATTGGGCTAAATTTATTGAATAGACACATTTTCAACTTTTCTGCCCTGTTAATTTGTAGTTTTACAAGAGAAATCTGATCAGTTAGAGAAACAAATTTCAAAAGATGTTTTTATGCAATAGAAAATTACAGACAAATACTTGTAATTTTGGCACATATACAAGCAATACAAAGACTGTAAGCATATTTTTAGCCCTGTTATAAATAAATTTCTTTTCCTTTTTTTTTTTTTAAACGTAATTACTTTATTGATGTCTTACAATCAAATACTGACAACTAGCATTACTCCCACTCTTGCATCATTAAAAACAAAGGGTATTTCCTCCTTGGTATTTTCAAATGATGCATTATACAATAACAAAGTTAGAACTTAAAATGCACCCTGAGTAATTATGTAAACTGGTAAGTTGTTTAAAAAAGCATAATAATTTGGTTCCTTTCTTCATAAAATGGAAATTTAAATATTTCTCCTGATAGTCTTGAGGTTATCATTATGAGTAGTGCAAAGTGTGGCATATATAGTTTCATCTAGAAGGGTGTGTATCTTACACACCTTATTTAAACAAACAAAATGTGCATTAACAAAATGCACACAGTCAATGCATGATAGAAAGCTTGTTTCAAATAGAAGGCAGCCCCTCGGAATACAACTTCAGATACTTTATCGATATGTTTCTTTTTCTTTGCCTTATAGCTGTTGTCTATTCAACCCGAAGGACTCATATCAAAAAAATGTTGTCATCTGGTAATCCCTTTGGAAAATTACGTCTATTAGAGCTTTCAAAAGATAAAAGAAAATTCCATGTAATTGAAGTCTAAATATTTATCTTGCATTTACCAATGTTTTGAAATGTTTATAAAAAGTTTGCTGACTATGCAATAAGCCGTTACTGACAATCTACCTCAGACTGTGCCCTTTCATTCTCTTTTCCAAGCTTAAACTGAGACAGATACTATAGCAATGTCTTTCACTTAAATAAACCCTACTGTGGATAAAAGAAAATTTTCTTGGAAACCACATCCTTAAAAGGCTTTTCTTTTGTGTTAAAAATACTTTTAAAGTAGTTTAGATATAGTCTATGATCTCCAAATATTTCACAATAAGTTCAGTTTTCTTCTCAAAAAAAAAAAAAGATTTTTTTTTTTTTTTTTAATTTACACCTCTTGATATAGTGAGAGAGGATCTGTGACCCTCCTATACAATAAGCATGTTTGGATGACACGTTTCAATAATCTGATCTAATAACAATTGTGAACTATGTTGCTCTAAATAAGAAACAAAACTGCTATTTTAAACAGTCTTCTAATGAGAGAGAGAGAGAGAGAGAGAGAAAGATGAAGTATTGAGTTTGTGGCTGGCTAAAGAGTAGAAAAACTCTGGCTATCAGTCCTCATTTGTTAGAGGATGCAATCAATTTTTCTGTAACAGGTCCTCCTACATGCCTGGATTTGACATATATTCATGGGTATTACATACCAGGCTTTCTTTTTTATGCTTTTACCAGATTGGCTTATAAGTTTACAGAGATGTGATGTTATTGATTTGAATTTTCTCTTGTCCTAAATAATGACAGTCTAAATTTATCAGAAAGATTCTAGAAGCTCAGTACTTCTTTTAAGAGTAATATGGACAATCATTAGAGAAGATGAATTCCTGCTTTTATGAATTGCTCAGAAATAGACTGTATAAGTTCTTGGTGGAAATGTAAGAAATTCAAGCATGAAATGTTTAGTTACATGTAAGTGATTTAGTTACTGTATGATTCTACATTTATGGCCTATTTGATCTGTCTAGAATTCACAGCCCCAAAACTGGACATGTTTTATATCTCAGTTTTAGCACAAAAATACTCTGGACAATTTGAATCTGATAAAAACGATAAATATGTCACAAAGGAGATATTACTGATCATTTTAACTGAAGCTTCCCCAGCTTAGGTGGTTTTAAATAGCGAAACCAGGAATTTTTACTAAGATAGAAGAGCATTTGGAATAGATATTTCAATTATATAATTGCTTTATTCCACAGTACATAGCACTGCCTGAGATGATATATAAATTTTATTAATATATTTATAAATAAACTAGTAAGAGAAACACACCACACATAATGAAAAATTTTGTCTATTTAATTTCGTATATCCATTTGTGTTTAATTATGCATCATTTCTTATTGTTAAACTTTTCCCTTTTTATGAAAAGCTACATTGTCTTGATTTTCTCTCAAGAAAAATTAATGAATAAATCCTGCCATTAATTATTAAATAGCCATGCTCTGTCCCTAATTTATTCTTTTGCTTAATCAATATTATTCAACACTGTATCACTTAACATGCTATAAAATGAGGCATAGGAAATCCGAGATTATTAAGACAGAGTCTTCTGTTTTTTTTAAGACTCTTACAAGTTAACATGAGTATTAACATTTGTACACTTAAAACAGTAATTCTGTAGTATTATTTAAAACAAATAGGCTATAAAAAGTATTATATACTTCCAGAGAAAAAGGGATTTTGTTTTTCTTTTGGAGGGTGGACTGAGCTTATGTGTGTCACGGAAAATAAATAGATCCTCAAATAGCCACTGAAAAATCTGTAATTTACTTGATAAATGATGAGCAGGCTTTGAAATCTTATAATAGGGAAGAAAAGTGAAACCTAAAGAAGACTGAGGTAAATTTACTTGATAGGTTGAAGTAGAAAAAGCATGGTGAAAAGAAACCCATTAAAACTCTCTACAGCAGTAGCTTGGGAACAAACTGATCAGTGCCTGAACTAGCGTCATGAAGTAGGGTAATGAAAGAAAGCGACATGATGAAGGAAAAGTCAGTAAGGGTTGGGTAACTATTTGAATCCTAGGGTAAGTAAGAAGAATTGATTGCAACATTTGGTTTTAGAGACAGACAGTAGTTCCATTTTAGACCTATTGATTTTCATCTGGATGGAAATTCTCTTCAAAATTAGTTACAATATTAGTTTCCTATTGATGTTGTAAACTTAGTGTCTTAAAACAACATAAATTTATTATCGTGAAATTCAAAAGTCAAAGTCAGTCCCAAATCAGTTTCTCTGAGCTAAAGTCAAAGTGTTGGGAAAGTTGGTTTTTTTCTGGAGGCTTTGAGAAGACAATTTATTACCATAACGTTTTCCTGTATCACTCCAACCTCTTGTTTCTTTTGTCATATCTACTATTACAGTCTAATCCTTCTGCCTCACTCTTATAAGGATCCTTTATTTTATATGAGGCCTACTTGGATAATCCTGGGTAATCTTTCCATCTCAATATCATTAAATTAATCACAACTGCAATTTTTTTTTTTTTTTTTTTGCCATCTTAGGTATTAGTATAATACTCACAGGTTCTGAGTATAAAGACATGAACATTTTGGGGCTGCTCTTTACACTACCATCCTTATGGGGTCTTACTTTTGAGGGATTGGAGCTTGACATAAAGATTTGGGAGTAATTAAAGTGGTCCAAAACCTGATATGTTACACACGAATAAGATCTCCAGAATGGAGTAAAGAAAAGGAATGGGAAAGAGGCCACTGGAATGCCTACAGTTCAGAGAAAGAAGATTAGGAACTGAGGTAATTGAAACATCAAAGTAGAAACTTGATGCTATTCAAGTGAGTTTTGTAATGATTTGATCAACTTTGCTGGCTGTACAAAGATTAAGGGGAGAGAGAGCTGATGCAAGCTTTCTTGAATTTAGCAATGAAAGTTTTATTTCAAAGCACAGTTGTAAGGATGAGACTCAGATTGAAGAACACCACATTACAAAGTTGAGAGTGTGGGTTTTCACAGGATCTAGAATTACAATGAATGAAAGCTATTTTACTTGTTGTATAATTAGGGATAATTTCCCTGACGCTCAGATTTATCACATGTAAAATGGTAATAATAATACCTACCTTGCAGGATTGTTGTGGGAATAAGAAGGTGGTAATGATTAACTCAGTTAATACCTTGTCATCAGATAGAGACTTGGCACTGCAAAGGTTGTCATTAAAGATGTAAAAAAAAATTCACTCACTTTGTCAGTCACAGAAAGGTTACAAATGGCAAGTTGGGAGACAGAAATGTTTCAGCAAATGTAGAAAAAATTAACAGAAGAAATTACACTGGAAAGTATACTATTAAACTAAGTTTAGCAGCAAATCTGGTGTGGGCTTCTGGTAGTTATTACAGAGGCCATCAGTTTTTCATAGGAAAATCAGGAAGCTGAGTGTGCCAAGAATACTCTGGAGAATTTCATAATTAAAGTTCTAATAAGTTATTCTGCTCCTTCTGGAGAAAGTGAATGCATGGATTGTTGACTCTTGTGATTTTCAAAAAATAAAAAGTTAGAGCCAGGGCACTAATGTTTATTTTTTCCTAAGAATTTTAAGATCTAGGAAAGCAAGGAGATAAAAGAACGTTAGGCACGAGGGGCTTGTGGATGACTAGTAGAGATGACAATTTGGACAGACTGGACACTAGAGGGAAATGAAGAATGGTGTAAGCCATGAAAGGGACATGCTTAGTAAGAGTATATTCTGTATTAAACACTTTTCTAGTTTTAAGAGTACATCATTTAATCCTCAAAAATTTTTTTTGAATTGGACATTATTACTTTCATTCATTGTGCATGCAATTATAAGGGGCTAAGAAATATCTAAATTCAAGACTAAATAATAGAGTAAACATTTATGCAGTTTTCTCAAATTCCACATTTCCACTCAGATCCTTAATCAAGTGCTAAAACTATGTAGAAAATAGGAAGTGTGGGGCGGGCCTGGTGGCTCATGTCTGTAATCGCAGCACTTTGGGAGGCTGAGGTGGGTGAATCATCTGAGGTCAGGAGTTCGAGACTAGCCTGACCAACATGGTGAAACCCCATCTCTATTAAAATATAAAAATTAGCTTGGCATGGTGGCATGTGCCTGTAGTCCCAGGTACTCGGGAGGCTGAGACAGGAGAATTGCTTGAACCTGGGCAGCGGAGGTTGCAGTGAGCTCAGATTGCACCACTGCACTCCAGTCTGGGAAACAGAGCAAAACTCCATCTCAAAAAAATAAAAGTGTGAAAAAAATAGGAAGTGTGAACAAAATAGAAATTTATTCTTTCTGGAGCCTGGGAACATCAAAAGCAACCATACAAAGGCTAGAGGTATAAAGTTATGTTTTTGTAACTGAAAGCCAGAAATTATTTAGATATTTCGCCTTTGTACAATGGTTTTTTAAATTGCTTAATAGTTATCCAAGCTCCTTTCAGGAACTCTAGCATCAACAACCTGTATTACATTTTAGTTTTGTTAACATTTCAAACTGAATATTAGATTTTTGAAAGACATTATTTGAAAACAAATAAAATCATGTAACTGATTTATTGAGTAAAAGTATTATCCTCTAAGATCTTATTGAATATTTTACATGGGCAAGTGTCCAATAACAACAGCTTTTCACAGTACAGAAAGACACTCAAGTTCTCTTTCTCTTTAAGTTCAAGCTCATATTTATTGCTGAATTAGCTTTTATTTTAAAAAAATTATATAATTTTATTTTGTAATCTTATTCTTTCCTGTCCTTAGAACTATAGAATTATTTGATGGGCTATTGCAATGTGATTCAGTTATTTCTAAAATAATTTATAATCTTGAATGTTCCAAACAGGCCATCCCAAGTTATACTATCTTCTTCCAGGAAATATTAAAGTGCCTTACATCATTAGCAGCTTTCAGCCCTTATCCTCTCAGTGAAGACTTCTGTCCACAGACATTGCCAATCTTGGTATTATGTAATTTTGCCATCCTATCCATAACTGTATCGCTGAAAAACTGTTGACCCAAAGATTACCATCAACAGATTTATGTGGAAGCAGAGATAGAAAGTAGGTAAGTTCCCAAATTGCCTGAGCACCACTGATATGTATGTTTGATATTTCAAAAATATTTCAATGTTTGGGACTGTTCTATAGCTTCTGAATTCATTCAAAATATTCTTTAGTGACTGCTCATTGGGTAAACTAAGCATGTGTTAAAAAATTACTACTCTCTTTATAAGCAAGCTTATTTGTGCCAGAGAAACAATACTCATATTTATATTACAACATCAGGGAAAGCCTGGCTTTTGCTGAAGCCTTTAAATATTGCTTGGGTCCTAATTTAGCATGGTGGACGACAGTTTTTAAGATATCTACTTGTCCTTTAAATAAATAGGAAATACTAGTTTAAAGAAAAAGAAAAAAAATCTGTATTTTTGCTGTTGAATTTCTTCAATATTGATTCAGGCTGAAACCAAGCTGATTTCTTTTGTGGTATCAAAGGAAAAGTTACTTGTGAAAATTATAGGTTAGGCATAATATCTTAGACATTCAACATAGCCAGCACCAGCTTTTATGGGTTGAATTGTGTACCTCCCACCTCCCATATCCCAAAAAGATATATTAGAGTCCTAACACCTAGTACTTCAGAATATCACCTTATTTGATAAAGGTTTTTACAGAGGTCATCAACTTAAAATGAGGCAATTAGAGTAATCTCTAATTCAGTATGATAATATGACTCATAAAAAAGGGAAATTTGGACACGAAGATGCTGACAGAGGGATGATAATGCAAAAACACAGAGAGAATGCCATCTACAAGTAAGGCTCACCAGAAGCTAGGAGAAAGCCTTGGAACAGATTCTCCATCACAGCCCTCAGAAGAAACTGGTCCTGCTGACACCTTGATTTTTGGCTTCCTGCCTTCAGAACTGTGAGACAATATGTCTCTGTTGTCTTAATCCACTCAGTTTGTGGTAGTTTGTTATGGCAGCCCTAGGAAAGTAATACGCCGAGTCACTGCTTTAAGCATGGGCATCTGTTGGGAAGGACAACTGTGTGCAGCTTCTTGCCTACTACATAGCCGCATAAGAGTCTCTTGTGACTGCAACATTTTCCTGGTGCAAAATACCCCACGTAGCCTTTGCTGAGCTTGTCAGCTATAAGGCGCTATCTTTCCTTGATGTAGACTTAATGTATATTTCTTTGTTCTGTTTAAGTACATGCATCAGTGACCCTCAGGCATGCCTCCAGGTTTCTGTATTTCAAGCCCCACTGGGGAAATAATGATGCTATAGCAGAAGTGGGACGTGTCCCGTTACCTCATCTTTTGGTTGTGGAGTAGATCTGCTACTCCATGGGGGAACCACCAAATTGCAAGAAGCTAGATCTTGTACATTCTTTCTGTCCTTTTACAGTAAGTAAATTCTGTACCAGTTAAGTGTGTTGTGCATGTTGTCTGTTTTCAGTGACCTTAAATCATGCACTGGTCTCTCTGTTGGGTGTCATGTATCTGCTTTTTAACCTTGGCTGCGCAGGCTGACCACAGAGTGAATGATGAAACAGCATTCAAAACCTTGGAAACACTGTATAGGTTGCCTTAAGGAGACAGCAGTAGAGTAAATACTGGGCTAAAATACTGCCAAAAGCAATTTACAGATTCAGTGCTATTTCTATCAAACTACCAAAGATATTTTTCACAGAATTAGAAAGAAACTATTTTAAAATTCATATGGAATCAAAAAAGAGCCTGAATAACCAAAGCAATCCTAAAATTCAAACTATACTGCCAAGCTTCAGTAAGCACAACATAATCAAACTAGTACAGAAACAGACACATAGAGCAGAGAAACACAATTGCAAATATAGTCACAATAGCAAAGACATGGAATCAACCTAAATGCCCATCAATAGTAGACTAGATAAAGAAAATGTGGTACATATACACTATGGAATACTACATAGCCATAAAAAAAGAATGAGATTATGTCCTTTACAGCAACATGGATGCAGCTGGAGGCCATTATCCCTAAGCAAACGAATACAGTAATGGAAAAACAAATACCACAAGTTCTCACTTATAAGCAGGAGCTAAACAAAGAGTATACACGTGCACGAGGAAATAAATAGTAGACACTGGAACCTACTTGAGAGTGGATGGTGGGAGGAGGGTGAGAACTGAAAAACTACCTATCAGGTACCATGCTCATTACTTAGGTGACAAAATAATCTGTATACAAAACACAATGACATACAATGTACCTAGATTACAAACCCACACATGTACCCCTGAACCCCAAATAATAATTTTTTAAAAAATAAATACTGGGGCCAGCCACAGTGACTCACACCTGTAATCCCAGCACTTTGGGAGGCTAAGACAGGTGGATCACGAAATCAGGAGATCAAGACTATCTTGGCCAACACGATGAAACCCCATCTCTACTAAAATACAAAAAAATTAGCCCGGTGTGATGGCGTGCACCTATAGTCCCAGCTACTCAAGAGGCTGAGGTAGGAGAATCACTTGAACTCGGGAGGTGGAAGTTGCAGTGAGCTGAGACTGTGCCACTACCTTCTAGCCTGGAGACAGAGCAAGACTCTGTCTCAAAAGAATTAAAAAAAAAAAAAAAAAAAAAAAAAAAAAAAAAAAAAAAAAAAAAAAAAAAAAAAAAAAAAAAAAAGAAAGAAAGAAAGAAAGAAAGAAATGAAAAGAAACACTGGGATAAGAACGGACACTTGTCAGTTTCTGTGAGTCATCCAAAATGCTGTCATGTGGGTAGGACCTCTGCTTGGCTGCCTGGTAGTTTCGGCACATAGTCTTCCTTATTTCTTGTATATTCTTTCAATAAAAATCCAATTCTTATATTTAAGCCAACATTAATGGCATATTTGATATTTATTTTACTTATCAATATGGCAGTTCATTAGCAAATATTCATATCTCCTCCCCTGATGGAACAAGGGTTGAGAGTCAGGTTGGGAAAACCATTGTGGGAAAGCAATTTTCTCACAGAGCTGTTAAAAATGCTGAGATCAAAAAGGCAAGTAGAGCAAAAAGGAAACTAGATCAATGAAAGAGAGGAATGAAAAGGCCTTCCACACCAATGACCCAGAAAGAGTCGGGAAGAGCTGAATATGGAAAAGCAGATCAGGGATCACAGGAACTAATTAGGGAGCACAAAGTCTAGAGCAATGACTCAAATGAAGTCTCACTTTTGTACGACAAACCGGAGAGCCTTCAAAAGCAGCCAGTGCTTAGGCTCCACCTAAAACTGATTAAATTAGAACACCTACAGGTGGGGCTTCAACATTATCTTTTAAAAAAATTCCCCAGGTGGTTCTAAAGTGCAACTAGGGTGGAAAATCACCGAACTACAGCAAGAACAGAATTTTCATGGGCAATTATCTGGAACAGGTGGTACTATTATATGCTCTATGTCTTCCTGTCTGATGTGCCAGCAGTTACAATCTGAGACAATCTGACTAATTTAAGAGTACTAGGCAAAGAGCTGAATTCAATTTTAATACTCATGTTAATGAAATCACAGATATCTTCTGTATTAATCTATTCCAATTATTTATGTACAGAAAATTACTTAATAATTCAATAAAGAACATAATTTTACATATAACCCTGAATTGAATTGATTTTAATTCTTACCATTAATTTTCTTGTCCTCTCATATTACTATTCTTTTTAAATTGGAAAATATTTTAATATAGGTAGAGCAGCAAAAAAAAATATAGTGGAGTCCCATGTCGCCGCAATGATTTTAGGAGTTAACAGTACTAATCCTGGTAAAAATTCCTATGAACCCTGTCTCAATCTCTTTCCTTAAGAGAAATTCACTAGCTTAGTGTTTATCATTCCCATATATTTTTAATCTGCCATCTCCACTTAACAGTTTTAAAATTTCATTGCTCTTAATGTCAAGGATCCTTAGGGTGTCCCTTTTCCAGCCAGAAACCTTTTTGGCCAGTGGTGACTTTGCCTGAGTTTTGCTGGGGCCCACTGGGCTCTTTCTGCCCAGTTGGCCTGGGAGGATTCACTCAGCCTGTGTAACCAGCCTGGATCCTATGCCTGCCATTCTGTGAAGGAGCGAGCATGGGGTCCTGACACCGTGCACCACCAGGTATGCTGGCTGCTGCAGTGGGGCAGGCAGCGCCAGACCACGACAAAGATCCTGGTTCCAGGCAAGGCTGCAGCTGTATCTGATGTATCATAACTGGCTTCTTCTGCGGGCACCCACAACTGAATGAGGGGAACACCGCAATGCCTGTAAGCATGGAGTCACTAGGAACTGCAGTGCCTCAAAGAGGTGTCACAGCCCTGGCTCAGGGAGCCTCTAGGTGTGGGATACCAGAAGAGCTTCAGCTTTTCTTTCCTTCTCTGCACCCACAACATGGTGAGTGGGGTAGGGGCTGGCATGTTTCAGCCCTGTTTGTGTTATAGCTCTTTCAGTCCTGCCATTCAGTGGGTCCCAAGTTGTTCTGCATCCAGGAAGAATGAGGTGCACAGACAACTGGAGGATGACAAGGAGAGAGGAGCTTTACTGAGCAACAGAACAGCTCTCAGGATAGGGTAGCTCCTTTCTGCAAACAGGTCATCACAAGTGTGTAAGTCTGGCTGAGTCTGGAGTTCTATGGGCTCAGAAGGGAAAAAGTGAAGGCCGGATCAGTCAACAGGCAGCTATGGGCAGGCCTAGAAGAAGCACTGTCTGATCGGCTAGCCTATCATCATGAAGTTCTCACTCCCCTCCAGGGACTTCACCCAGAACTGCCGGCCCAGCCCCCCTCAGGCTTCAGGACATTCCCAGCTTGAAGGGGTGCACAGGGGACCCGCCTCTTCAAACGTCTCTGCCATTAACATGCTGTCCATGGAGCCTAGGCCATTCATGTGAAAAGGGCCCAGCAGGACTTCGGGGTAAGCTGCCCTCACTTCCCAAGCCCCCCTCCCACACTGGTTAGAACTCAAAGTCTAGAACTGCACCTTCCCCCTGCCGCCAGAGTCCTCACAGCTCCAGATGGACTGTCGCTGCCATCATTTTATTCTATAATTATGTCATTCCTCCACTGATAAGTATTCATAGATAATTGTTCCTTTCAACACTAATAATATGTATTTTATTTCTAGTTGTTCTCATAAATAGTTTGAGAAATAACCCACATATTACAAAATTTACCTTTCAAAGTGTACAGCATAATGGTTTTTGGTTTACTCACAGTTATAAAGCAATCGTAACTATGCAACTGGAGGATTTTCATAAATCTCTCCAAAATTATATTACTATTAGAAATAATAATTCTACCCACTTCTGAGTGCCTTGAAATAAATTTACATCGTGTTTTTGTGATTTTGTCTATTATTCACATTTCATTATAAACAGAATAAAACAAATATGGTCTTTGGTGACTGGCTTCCTTAACAGTGTTTCAAGGTTTATCCATGTTGCAGTATGGGACAGTAATTTATCTTTTTAATTGCCAAGTAATATTTAATTGTATAGATACACTACATTTTGTTTATCCATTCATCACTTCATGGACATTTGGTGTTTCAACATTTAGGTTATTATAATGCTGCAAGTTTTTGAGTGACAAATGTTTCCATGTCTCTTGAATGTATATGAAAGAAAGGAACTTCTGGATTATTTAGCAACTTTATGCGTAACACATTATATAAACTAAACATTTTTTTAAAGTTGATTCATCATTATAAACATCATGAGTAATACATGATTGTTCCAAATTCTTAACATGCTCCCTAAGTATTTTCTTTAAACCTATCTTTGTTACATTAGCTTTCCAAGTGGTTATGAAGTGGTACCTTATTTTGTATTGATTTTATTTTTCTAATGATTAACGCTGTTACACAAGCTCCCATGTGCTTATTGGCCATTTGTGCACATCTTCGGAGAAATGTCTATTCAAATATTTTGCCAGTTTTAATGAATTCTTATTACATTACAAGAATAAGTATTCTGGATACAAGTTAGATATCAGATATATGATTTTTAAATGTTTTTATTATTTGAGAGTTGTCTTATCATGTTTATGATAGTTTTTTTTTTTAAGACAAAAGTGTTTTAAATTTAACAAACTCAGATTTATGTTTTGTTTGGTTGTGATTTTGCTGTCCATCATTTAAACCCAATTGCTTAATTCATAGCCACAAATATTTACTCCTGTGTTTTCCTCAAAGATTGCTAAAAATTTAGCTCATATTTAGTTCTGTTTTGAGTTCATTTTATATATTTCTGGGGCAGAAATCCAGTATTATTCTTTTGCATATAGATATCTAATTGCTTCAGTATTATCTGTTTAAAAGTCTACTTTTCCCTATGTAATTTTTTGGGACATTTGTTAATAATCAATTGACCATAAATATTAAAGTTGAGTTCTGAAATCTTGATTTTATCCTATTGGTTTATACGTTTATGGTTATTCCAGTATCACATGTTTTATTACCATACATTTATAGTAAGTTTTAAAATTGTGAGTTCTATAATTTACTCTTTTTTGAATTAGCAAATGTGGTTTTTATAGAAATTTTATCAAATATTTAGATCATTTGTGAAATATTACCATCTTATTAATATTGAACTTTTCAGTTCATTAACATGAGATATAGTTTAAATTATTTTATCTCTTTTTAATTTCTTTCAGCCACATACAGTTTTCTATGGAAAAGTCTTGCACAACTTTTGTTCGATTATTTCCTAAGTATTTTATTCTATTTGATAATAATTGTAAATTGAGTTGTTTTCCTTAATTTCATTTCAACCTGTTAATTACAGGTGCATAAAATGGTGTGTTTGTGTATGGATCTTATAACTTTCAGTCACACTGAGGTTTTTATTATTTCTAAAATATTTTAGAAGATTCCTTAATATATTCTTCATGCAAGAATATATACAAAACATCTCAAAAACAGAAAATTTTGCTTCTTCTTTTTCAATCTGTGTGTCCTTTATTTCCTGGTCTTGATTCAGTACTCTGGCTAGAATCTCCAGTACAATGTTGAATAAAAGTCGTGAGGGGAAACATCTTCATCTTTTTCTTGATCTTAGAGGAAAATCATTTCAAGGTTAATTATGTGTTAGCTGTGGATTTTCATAAATGTAATTTGTTTGTCTAAGGAATTGGATTTCTATTTCTAATGTGTAAAAGATTTGTTTTAATCATGAAATAATGCTAGAATTTGTCAAGCGCTTTTTCTGTATATTGAAATTATAATTTCCCTTCTTTATTCTATTAATATGTTGACTTAGTCAGCTTAGGCTGCCATAACAAATACCATAGACTGAATGGCTTGAACAATAGCAATTGATTTTCTCAAAGTTCTGGAGGCTAGAAAGTCCAAGAGCAAGGTGCTAGCAAGGTGGATATCTGGGAGGGATCTCTTTGGGGTTTTTAGAAGGCCATTTTCTTACTGTGTTTCACAGGGTCTTACCTCAGTATATACATAAGAAAAGAGAAAGAGAGTGCTCTTTAAAAGCACTGTCTCCACATACAATCACATTGAGGATTAAAGCTTCAACATATGAATTTTCAGGCAGACACAATTCAGTTCATAGCTTGGTATATTGCATTGAGATTTGGATGTTAAAAAAACTTGCCTTCTTGGGATACATGTCATTGGACCTTCTTGCATAATTATCTTTAATAAGTTGCTGAATTTGGATTTCAGTAATTTTATCAGACATTTTTACTCTCTATAAGAAACATGGGTCTATAGCTTTTTATTTCTTTTTCTTGTGATGTCCTTATCTAATTTCAGTGTCAAGTTATTGTTGGCCTCACAAAATAACCTGGGAAATATTCCATCATATTGTATATTTTGGAGTTTGTGAAGGATCATTCATTATTTTTAAAAAATTATACAGAATTCAGCAATAAAATTATTGGGGCCTGTGCTGATTTTATGTGGGGAGATTTTAAATTACTAGTTTATTCTCTGTGTTTGTAATAGGTCTACTCTGATATGCTATTTCTTCTTGAGTCATTTCCAGTAGTTTGTATCTTTCTAAGGTTTTATCCTTTTTTATGTGTGTTTTCTAATTTGTCAACATATATTTATACAGAGCAAACTTATTTTTAATTTTTGTGGGTACATGAGAAAGTTTTATGTAGATATGCAAAGTGAAATAATCACATCATGGAGAGTGGTGTATCCAGCCCCTCAATCATTTCTCCCTTATGTTATAGAAAATTCAATTACACTTTTTTAGTTATTTAAAAATGTACAAGTATTATTGATTAAGATTACTCTGTTGTGTTATTAAATAGTAGCTATTCCTCTTTCTACCTATATTTTGTACCCATTAACCATCCCTACCTCTCCCTACCCCAGACTCCCACTACCCTTTCCAGTCTCTGGTTACCATCCTTCTAGTGTGTGTGTGTGTGTGTGTGTGTGTGTGTGTGTGTGTGAGATAGTGAGAGAGAGAGAGAGAGAGAGAGAGAGAGAGAGAGAGAGAGACTTGCCCTGAGGCCTAGGCTGGAGTGCAGTTGTGCTATCTCTGCTTACCTCAACTTGCTCTGCCTGATTTGATTTTTACGTTGCACAAATAAGTGAGAACATGCAATGTCTGTCTTTCTGTGTCTGGCTTATTTCACTTAAAATGATCTCCAGTTCCATTTCATTTCCATCCATCTCACTGCAGAAGACAGGATATCATTCTTTTTTTATGGCTGATTAGTACTCCATTGTAAATAAACACTACATTTTCTTTGTTCTTTCATCTGTTGATGAACACTTAGATTGCTTCCAAACCTTGATTATTGTGAACAGTGCTGCAACAAACACAGGAATGCAGATATCTCTTCAATATATTGATTTCCTTTATTTTGGATATATACCCAGCAGTGGGATTGCAGGATCATGTTGTAGCTCAATGTTTAATTTTCTGAGGAGCATGCAAACTATTCTCCATAATTGTTGCACTAATTTACGTTCCCCCCAAGAGAATACAAGGATTCCCCTTTCTCCACATCCTCTGGTATTGTCTGTCTTTTGGATATGAGCCATTTTAACTGGGGTGAGATATCTCACTGTAGTTTTTACTTGCATTTATCTGACAATTAATGACTTTGAGAACTTTTCTATGTGCCTGTTTGCCATTTCTGTGTCTTCTTCTGAGAAATTTCTATTCAAATATTTGCCATTTTTTTTATCAGATTATTAAATTTTTCCTGTATGGTTGTTTGAGCTCCTTATATATTCTGAATATTTTCTCCTATTCTGTGTGTTGTCTCTTAACTTTGTTGTTTCCTTTGCTGTACTGAAGCTTTTTTAACTTGAGGTGATCCCATTTGTCCATGTTTGCTTTGGTTGCCTGTGTTTGTGGGGTATTGCTCAAGAAATTTCCCCCCCTAGACCAACATCCTGGAGATTTGCCCTAATGTTTTCTTGTTGTAGTTTCACAATTTAAGGTCTTAAAGATTTTAATCATTTTTAATTTGATTGTTGTATATGGCAAGAAATGGGATCTAGTTTCATTTTTCTGCATATGGATATCCAGTTCTTCAAGCACCATTTATTGAGGAGACTGTCTTTTCCCCAATGTATGTTCTTGGCACCTTTGTTGAAAATGAGTTCATGGTAGGTGTATATATTTGCTTCTGTGTTCTCTATTCTGTTCCATTGGTTTATGTGGCTGTTTTTATGCCAGTATCATGATGTTTTGGTTACTGTATAGCTCTGTAGTATATTTGAAGTCAGATGATGTGATTCTTCCAGTTTTGTTCTTCTTACTCAGGATAGCTTTGGCTATTCTGGGTCTTTTGTGGTTACACATACATTTAAAAATTTTTTTTCTTTCTCTCACGAATGTCACTGGTATTTTGGTAGGGATTACACTGACTCTGTAGATTGCTTTGGGTAGAATGGACATTTTAACAATATTGATTCTTCCAGTCTATGAACATAAAATATGTTTACATTTTTTGGTGTCCTTTTAAATTTATGCTATCAGTATTTTATGGTTTCCACTATAGCAGTCTTCCACATCTTGGTTAAATTAATTTCTTGGTATTTAATTTTACTGTGGTTCTTGTAAGGGAGATTACTTTCTTATTTCTTTTTACAGATCATTCACTGTTGGTACATGGAAATGCTACTGATTTTTTGTAGGTTGATTTTGTATCCTCTAACTTTACTGAATTTGTTTGTAAGTTCTAATAGTTTTTGTGTGTGTGTGTGTGTGTGCATGGAGTCTTTAGGTTTTTCCAAATATAAGATCATATCATCTGTAAACAAGGATAATTTGACTTATTTCTTTCCAATTTGTATTTTAAAAAATTTGTTCAAGATATATAGTAGCAACCTCTCTTTCTTTCCTAATTTTAGCAATTTGAGTCTTTAACATATTGTTTGGTCATTCCTGTTAAAAAATTGCCTTTTTTGGCCAGGTGCGATGTCTCATGCCTGTAATCCCAGCACTTTTGGGAGGCAGATCACCTGAGGTCGGGAGTTCGAGACCAGCCTCACCAACATGGAGAAACCCTGTCTCTACTAAAAATACAAAATTAGCTTGGCATGGTGGCACATGCCTGTAATCCCAGCTACTCAGGAGACTGAGGCAGGAGAATCGCTTTTTAACCTGGGAGGCAGAAGTTGCTGTGAGTTGAGATGGCACCATTGCACTCCAGCCTGGGAAACAAATTACACTCCAGCCTGGGAAACAAGAGCAAAACTCTGTCTCAAAAAAAAAAAAAAAAAAAAAAAAAAAAAAAAAAAAAAAAAAAAAAAAAAAAAAAAAAAAAAAAAAAAAAAAAAAAAAAAAAAAAAAAAAAAAAAAAAAAAAAAAAAAAAAAGAGAGAGAGAAAGAAAGAAAGAAAGAAAAGAGAAAAAAGTTTCCTTTTTTCAATGAAACAGATTTTTTGTTTTAAAATTTTCTTTATCTACTTTATTTTTTATTTATTTTGCTCTAAACTTTATTGTTTCCTACATTTCGTTTGTTTTAGATTATTTTTCTTTGTCTACTTAAGGTAGAAATTTGGGTAATTGATTTTTCTTTTCATTAAAATATAGGCATTTTTAGCTGTACCTTTTCCTCTAAGTACTGCTTTTTCTACATTTCATGTATTTTATGTGCTCTTTGGTTTTGTTTCTTTGCCTAACTTATTTTAAACTATTTTCTAATTGATTTAATCAATTTCATTCTGTTTGCAGAACAAATTTTTAATATTTAAGTTCTTTTAAATTTATTGAGGCCTCATTTTATAGTGCAATATATCATCTATCATAAGGAATGTTTTATGTGTTTTTGGTAAAGTGTTCTTTAAAAATCTGTTTCAGGTAGCTGTTCTACCATGTTGTGCAAGCCTTCTATTTATCTACTGATAATCTGCCTATTGTTTCACCCATTATTGAAAGTTACATCATTTGTAGGTTTTAAAATTTCTGCTTTTCCTTTTAGTGGTAACTTGACGATAGGACAAAAATTTCTTTAAATAATTTGAACCAATAATTATTTAATCCTTTGCTAAGCAGCCCTGTGGGTTTTTGTGTGCGTGTGTGTGTGTGTGTGTGTGTGTGTGTGTGAATGTATTTTTTAATAAAATTCTATCTTAGCCATCACTTCCTGCTTGTATAGGGCCTCAAGTTCAGCCAAACTGAAATACTGGGGCCTTGTTACATCTTTTATATCACCAGGAATATGTAAGGTAATTGTTAAAAAATCTCTATGGGCATCTCATTCTTTGGGTTTTCTTTTAATTTTGGACTATCCTCCCATTGTGAAACATGGTTTTGTCATTCTGTATCTTACATTTTTACATTTTTGTGATTCAAAATTATATTTTCCCTTATGGTTTCTAGTTTTGGTATCTTGCTTTAAAGTCCTAAGCTATGCCAATATTGAATATACATGAGGCATGTCATCTTCTAGAATGCTTAGGCCATTTATTTCTTCTTAATATTTTACATATCTGTAATTTAACTTAGTGTCTGCAGTGAGACATAATTTATTATTTTCTACCATGTGATATTTGTTACATTGAAAAATCTTTAATCCTTGTTTTATTTTATCAACTGAAATATACAACTTTTAATCAAATTATTGTATTAAATATTAATGACTTTATATTTAAGTCATGTTTATTTGATCTCAACCATCACATTATTGTAATAACTAATGTATTTCAATATCTAATAGTGCCAGTCTTTCAACATTAATAAACTTTATTATTTTCTTTTATTATTTTGCTGAGCTAATCTTACACATTTAATTTTTTTAGTAGTCTTGAAATTGTTTTTTCAAATTTAATCTGCACATGTCATATTACAACTGATTTAAAATCAGTATAACTGAGCTGGGCCTGGTGGTTCATGCTTTTAATCTCACAATTTTGGGAGACTGAGGCAGGCAGATTACATACTAAAACAAGAGCAACAACAAAAAATGAATCAGCATGGTGGCAAGCGTCTTTAATCCCAGTTATTCCTGTGGCTGAGACATAATTATCACTTGAACCCAGGAAGCAGAGGTTACAGTGAGCAGAGAGCATGCCACTGCACTCCAGTCTGGGTAACAGAGTGATACCATGTCTAAAAATAAATAAATAAATAAATAAATATGAAATATATTAAAATCAGTTTAACTGATAATGTACAGTGATTTCAAAGATTGACTTTAATATACTTTTCCAAATATAATTTATTTATATTTACAAATTATACATACTGCTTCATAACTTTGAGTAAAGTTTTGAAGTTATTTTATTATAGACACTGAATATTAATTGATTTATTTTAGGTACTTTATTTTTATTGTTGCAATTTGAAATTTGAATTTTATTGTTTTCAAAATTTATGTTTCAAGTACTATATAGTCATTTGGATGAGACAAATGATTCCACAAGGAACAACTAGAAAAGCTGATCTTGTAAAATATTTATTTATAGATGTCAGAAAGTAGAACAATCTGTACTGGCTAGGCACAAAATGTATACAGAGAGACGGCATCAGAGAGCTCAGCTAAGGGTCTACTGCTACTTGGGGAATTTAGAAATTTGGGATATAGAAAAACAGGTTGAGTATTCAGATCTTGCCTGGAAGCAACCTACTGGTGGGGGCCAGAAAAGAAGCCAATATAAATTGTCTCATAAGTTTGAGGAAGTAAATATAGTGCTTTGAGGGGTAGAAAAGGAAGGACAGAGAACTGGGCCTGATACACATTGCCAGTTTTTCCATCAAGCTTTTTTCTGGATCTTAAAAGTACATGGGACACAAAGCCAAGAAGGAAAGCCACCGCAGGGCAGAGTGGAGTTTTCTCTAGTTTTATCGGACTGAGGAAACAAAAATGAGAATTCAGAATCAGGGGGAAACATAGTGAATATGCAGGTACTGATCTGGAAAACATGGAAGACTAAACCAGAGGAGCAAGAATGAGCAGAGGTGGACAAAGCCTAACCAAACTACAACCAAGCCTTAACTCAGCACAGTCCTCACTTCATTAAGGAGATCAACCCACAGACCATCATCGAAGCAGACTAAACTGAAAAGATTCTACACGCAGACACACACACACTCACACACGTGCACACACCCATATAAATACACAGATGTATTTGATATATATAATACATTTAAAAATTAATGTCTATAATACATTTAATTCATGACAAATCGATGCTTCTCTGTAGAGAAGAAGTAATATTTTTCATATGGTTATACATATTCTAAAAATTATAATTAGCCCCACCATGTACCATACAAATAAAATCCATATTGATATTAGAAATAAATGTAGAAGTAAACTAATTCAGTTTTTAGAAAAAAAGAAAGTATTTTAATATCTTTGGAGTAGGAAAGTATTTTGTAAATGAAGTGCAAAATGTGCTAAACAAAGAATAAAAGACAAACCAGGTTATGTTAAAATAAAAACTACTGTTTCTAAAATGAATACTGCTAATAGAGTGAGAAAAAGCCATACAGTGAGAGATAATTGCAATACATATCCTGAAAAAGACTTATATTCGCAATGTCTAAACTTCTTACAAATCAATAAGAAAAACCCCAATGCTTCAATAGAGGGGAAAAAGGCTAGGTACTAGAATAGACAGAGTTCATTCAAGTGAATATCTAAGTAGTTAATACAAAGAGAAAATAATCAAACACATTATTCATAAGGAAAGTAAAAATTAAAATCACACGGAGATATTGCTGTGGTTTGGATATTTGTCTCCTCTAAACCTCTTGATAAAATTTTATCTCCAGTGTTAGAGGGACCTAATCAGAGATATTTAGGCCACAGGGACAGATCTCTCATGAATAGACTAATGCTCTTCCTAGCAGGTGAGTCTCTTCTTGTTCTATTAGTTCCCAGGGGAGCTGGTTGTTAAAAGAGCCTGGTACTACCCATGCTTCATCTTGCTTCCTCTCTTACTGCATAATCTCTAAACACTCCTGTTCTGCTTAATGTTCCATCTTGAATGAACATAGCCTGAGCCCCCACCAAATGCAGGTGCAATCCTGTGGCTTGAACTTTTCCAGCCATCAGAATTGTGAACCAAGTAAACCTCCTTTAAAAAAAAAATTAATTATCCAACCTCAGAGATTTCTTTATAACAACATAGAACAAACTAAGACAGATACCAATACACATCCAACAGAATGGCTAAAAAGTAGAAATGCCTAATGCTGTCTGTGACACTGAAGAAGTCTGAACTGTCATGTGCTTTTCATACAACCACTATGGAAAATTGTTTGGCATATTTCTAAAATCAAATATACCTCATGACCTAAAGATTGCACTACAATTAAATACATTATCTGTAGAAATGGGTATGTATTTTATATATGATTTCACTTGCTTCAAACAAAAATAAGTATTCATTCATAGTAGGCCTAATTACTAACACCTAAAAACTTTTTAAAAAGTTCAAAGACAGTAGCAAGGATATAGAAGATGTGGTATATTTGCCCAATGAAACACTTTCATGGCCATACTTAATAACCATGTATTATATATTTGTAAAATGCCACAAAGGAAAATTTCAAATGTCTCAACACAAAGCATGATGGACAAGTAAGGTGACAGATATGCTATTTAGCTTAATTATTCCACATTGTATACATAAATGAAAACATCACATTTTACCTCATTAACATAGACAAATTATAATTTTTCCATTAAAATAATGTTAAAAATTTTTAAATAACATTTTTTAAAAAGACACAGCTTGGAAATTAAAATGAACTCCAACTCTACACAGTAATATAGGTGAATCTCACAAATATATGACTGAGCAAAAAGAGCCAGACACTGAACAATGCATTCTGCATAAACATTAGAGTTTCACGTTTCAAGAGTCACACTAGCAATTATGTCTTGATCAAAGTGCCGCAGATAAGATGGTGACTACTCTACAAGAATTGAGCTTAACACTTTTGATTTGTGAACTTTATGTATGTATGCTAAATTTTTGTATGTATATCTATAGCTTTCTTTAGAAAATATTTTACTCACTTTCCCTCTTGCTCATTTAATCTCTCTCCTTTAAGTGCCTTCTTGTATCTTCCTTTAAAATAGAAACTCTCTAAAGGCACGATACTTTATTTTTTTCCTGCTCTTCAGTAGAGAAACTGGACATGAATGCCCAGTAGGGTGCTAATTTGGGAAAGAAGACATGATGTGATGAGGTCCTAAACCAAGCGTGGTAGCAGGGAATTGTAAAAGGAAAAAGCGAAAAAAAAAAAAAAAAAAAAAACAACTGTAAGAAAGGAGGCAATTCTAATATAACATAATGGAAGAAGTAAATGATAAAGGAGAAAACTAAATCAAAGCTAAATGCCTTCATCCTATGGCCTCTAATGGGTTCAAGCAAATTTTATTGAACAAACAATAAATTTATACATAGGTGAATGCCCATAAATTTCCACCTATCTGCTTAGTAGCTCCACGTAAGAGTCAGTGTGGAAGAAGTTCTCACCATGAGGTCACTCAAGATTCCTGTGCACATTTCATAGAATGTGCCTGGTTGTTAAATGTTTACTGAGAAGAGGCCTAATAAAATCAGGAACAACTGAATTAGAGGTCCATCAGAAGTTTTTATTGATATATGTGATCCAAATGCCAAAATAGGATTGGGGTCCATTAGAAAGTTAATATGTTATTTACAAAACATAAGAGATTGCAGAAATTACATACTTAGTTACTGGCTGTCCTAAGCAAAGAGAATATACTACAAAAATGACTCTCTCTCCAGTGATCTGCATTTTATCATGCACTTATATAGCCATTCTAAAAGAAAGGAGAATAGGATTAAAGCTATCAGATAGAGGAAGATTACATTAGAGAAACATCCCAATGATCTTTATTGCTCAACTCTGCTCTGTTGCTGATTTGAATTTTAGCACAGTATGCTTTGTAGTCTCAGTGACGTACTTGGTTTGAAGCAGATGACATTAGCTAGATCACTTAAAGCTGCATTGGAACCTAGGAACAGCATTATTTCAGGAGACATCTTTCTTTATATACAAACACACATAGATTCTTTAGATGACTTCACCTATCTTTGGATTTTGCTTGGTGTTTTGTTAAAGAAGCCATGTGTAATCATCACCACAACAGCTTTGGAGGTATCACATATTGCAGATAATGAAGCAATTATAAAATTCACTTAGTGCTTCTGAAAAGGGTAAACAATAACATATTTACAACATACCAGATGGTAAATGAATATCATGTTTATTTTATATTTTTATGCTAAAATCTTATGTGCAATATGCATTCGACTCATAAAGGTGTTTAAAAAAAAAAACACAATGTGCTTGTTTATAAAGGTCCTTCTGCAATTTCTGAAACAGTATGTGGTAAAAAGTCTTCAGAATCAGATGTAACTAAAGCGAATTTGTATGAGTTGCCTTATTCTGTAATATCGTATTCAGTAGATATTTAGCAAAGCCTATTTTCATAGCTATTATCTTATTTAACCTTAAATTATGGGTATCCTTTAATAATGAGAATCAGAGATAAGTACTTTTGCAAGGTCAGTTTGTGCTCAATAATGGGCTTAATTTTGATTCCACCAGAGACATTTCAGGATGTCCCTTAAATTGCCCTCTTAAACTAAGTAAACTCTTTTTAAAAATTGTGAAAGAATAGTCTTTTCAACAAATAATGTTGAGACAACTGGATATCCAAATGCAAAAGAAGGATGTGTTGGGAAAAGTAGCAGAGGAGAAAGGATACACAGAGTGCCTACATAATCTGGTTATGAGTAACACATAAACAAGGAACAACAAACTGTGGAAGGCCGCAGGAGGCCTCTGAGGAGGAAGGCCTCTCTATGCCTCGTGTTCTGGTGCAGGGTGACCTAGGCTCTGTTACCATAAACATTGTGCTCAAGTACGTAAAACCCCTTCATAGCACGATGACGTAATCAGACTTGTAGGTTCCTTGTAAGGCCTGCATTCCACCAGCTGCACATAGATAACAGGCTAAAGATAACTACATGTTCTTGTTTTGTGAAACTCCCAAACCTCCACTGTTATCAATCCTTAGAATGACATACCAGTTCCAGCTCACTAATTCAATTACAGCTCACTGATTTACTCCACCATCACTCCAGCCCTATTCTGTAGATCATAGTGATTGTAACCAATAAATAGAGTGGATGATTAGAGTTTGGGGCCTTCACTGCCTCCTCTAGAGTAATAAAGTGATGGCCCCCTGGTCCCATGGTCTCTCTTAATCTGTCTTTTTCTCATTCCTTTGTCACCACTGAACTCATGGGTGACGTAGCCCTGGCTCCCTACATGTTGGACCCCTGATCCACACAATATTTTTAAAAAATGACTCCTAATGGATTACAGAGCTAAACTGACCTAAAGTTGTAAAACTCTATTAAGAAAGTGAAAAGATAATTCACAGAATCAAAGATAATATTACCAAAATAAAATATCTAATAATGTACATATATTCAGGATATATAAAGACATCATACAAGTTAAAAATAAAAACACAAATAACCCAATTTACAAATGATAAAACAAGATTTGATGTGACATTTCTCCAAATACATTCAAAAGGCACATGAAAAAGGCCTCAACAATATTAAACATTAGTTGAATATAACTCAAACTGCACAATGGTACCGCTTTACACTCACTAGGATGCCTGTAAAAAATGTTAAATAATATAAAAAATGTGATGACAATGTGGTTAAAGCAGTATATATTGTAAAATGGTGCAGCCACTTTGGAAAATTTTGGTGGTTTCTCAATATGTTAAACATAGAAATACCTATCATTCAGCAATTCTACTTCTAGTGTTTTTCCAGAGTATTGAAAACATATATCCGCATAAACTTGTACATGACTACATAATGGCATTATTCAGAAAAGCTAAAAATGGAAAAAACATAAGTCTCCATCAAATGATGAATGGAAAAACAAAATATGATATAGCTATACAATGAAATGTTATTTGGAAATAAAAAGGAAAAGTGTACTGCTATATGCTACAACATAGGTGAACTTCGAAATGGTTATGCTACATGAAAGAAGCCAGTCATAACTAATCATTAATTTATAATAAATACTCACAATAGGGAAATTCATAGAGACAGAAAGTAGATTAGTGGTTGCCGGGGAATGGGGGAATGGAAAAACAGAGTGTGTCTGTTAATGAATATGGAGTTTCTTTTGCGGGTGATGAAAATATTCTTAAATTAAATAGTTACAATAGTTGCAAAACTCTGTTACTATGCTAAAAGGCACTCAAGTGTACACTTCAAAAAGAATGAATATTATGTGATGTGAATTATATCTTAATAAATCTATTGTTAAAGAAAACAGTAATTAGGAATATCTCTACATATTCTTATTGAATGAATAGAATAGGATATATTAAGTGAAGAAAGCAAGTTATATAACAGTGTACAGCAGGTCCTTGAATAAGGTTGGTTTATTTAATGTCACTTTGTTATAAGGTTGTTATAAGGTTGATAAGGAAAAAAATCTATTCTTAGCGGGAGCCACAGTTTATATGGAGTTTGCATGTTCTCCCCATGTCTGCCTGGGTTTTATCCAGGTAGTCCAGTTTCTGCCCACAACCTAATGCTGTGAATGTCAGGTGAATTGGTTTGATTACATTGCTCCAGTGTGAGTGTGGGTGTATGTAAGGTGGCTCAGCAATGGGATGGTATCCTGTCCAGGGTGGATTCTGCCTTGTGTCCTGACCTTCTGGAACAGGCTTCAGCCACCTGCAACCCTAAACTTGAATAAGCAAGGAAATAATTGTCTTACTTGTTTTTATTAATCTTTCTTAAATGTATATATAGCTTACATTTATTTCCACGTTTAATGTTAGATATAAGTGGGATTTTTATTTAAAAGATTGATGATGTTTTTGTGATGAGAAATATGCCATAGGAACTTAACTCTTTTATGTTAACTAGCCTATAGTTAAATTGGTTTTATTAAATATTATTTTTGCTTAAAGTCAATTTTCAAGAACGTATTGATGATGTAAAGTAAGGATTTACTGAATATGATATCAGCTGTCTATCAAAAAAATGGAAGAATGTGAATAAATACACATATTTTCTTATTTATTAGTAAAAGACTAAACCAAAAATATAATATAAAAATCACTTACCTATAGAAAGAGGAAAGAAGCAGGATTGGGAAACAGAGATAGAAACTAACCATCTTGGCTGGGTCTAGTGGCTCACACCTGTAATGCCATCACTCTGGGAGACAGAGGCGAGTGGATCACCTGAGGTCAGGAGTTTGAGACCAGCCTGGCTAACGTGGGGAAACCCCATCTCTACTAAAAATACAAAAATTAGCCCGGTGTGGTAGCAGGTGCCTGTAATCCCAGCTACTCAGAAGGTTGAGGCAGGGAGAATTGCTTGAACCTGGGAGGTGGAGGTTGCAGTGAACCGAGATTGTGCCACTGCACTCCAGTCTGGGCGACAGAGACAGAATAAAGAAAGAAAGAAACTAACCCTCTCTTTTGTAGGTTTTCCTTCAGGTATTTGTATATATTTTACATAAATACACAAAATAATTAATAACTAGTCCCTAAATATTGATAATCAACAGTAAAATTAAATAAATTAATTAATGTCATAACTTATCGGTAAACAACACAAAGAGAAACTATGCTGAGTCCGTTTAAGAGTCTAAGATACAGTAATTTTGTCATACATCCTTAAAGAAAAAATCCTGAACTCTTTACACTCATTATTTTCTTGATGATGCTGTTGATATTCTTAACGTGATGCTGCTCTATGTGTATGGAGGGATAAAGCAAATAAATTACTACACTGGTGTCATTGAGAAGCAGGATTTTTGGTGTGGGAACTACAGGTTTAAATTTCTGAGGTTAAATAAAGTCTCCATAGTCCTCACTGAAAGTACTAATGTAAGTAAGTTACGGTGTATTTTATCTTAAAATTCTACCTCTATTCACCAATTAGAAACCCTAATTAAGGTGATCCGTCAACTGTGTTAGTTAGCAACATTCCCTGTGGTAAACATAATCCCTGATGAGTAAATAACACTTGGTCTAAGGATTCTATGTATGAATCATAAATATCTAATGTAAAGTCAGGCTTCCCCGGATGTGGTGACTTTACCCTTAATGGGTCAGACCCTGGAAGCTATGTCTAAGGAGTTAAGGAGATTTTTGAATACTTTGAGACATGTAGCTTCTATGATAGATTAGATCCCTCACTTGCGTGAAGTGAGCCTTATTCCCTTGAGCCTGAACTTCTTGGGGAAGACTGGAGAACAGCTCCTGGAAATCTATGTAGGCAGATGTACAGGAACTACTTCCACTTAAAACGAATGTTGATGGTGACCTGCTGGCAAGCTGTGTTTCCTCTTTCTTTGTCCTTCTATGTAAATGTGATGTCAAATGTGTCCTATGGTGGTCTTGTGAATTGGAACATATATTAGAACTTAATAAGACAACCTCCTCTTGGATGATGAAGAATTTAATGCACACGCACACATACATAGTCTCTTTCCATTGAAACCCCTAGGAGCAGTGACTATGACTATGCCATCTGCACCAAAGTTGTGATCTCTATATACTCTTTCCCACTTGAAAAAAAAAAAAATAGTGCTGCTTGAAAACATTACTAATTCTAGGTTTGGGGCACGAAGTGCCCAAGACATGCCTGGAAATCCTATACTAGAAGACAAGAAAGTTATCAAAGCTTTCAGGGATCATACTAAAAAGGACTTAGGAGCCAACTTGAAGAAGCTCTGATTGTCAAACTGTTTTGAGTTTGTCTCAAACTACACCCTGGCTGAAAGATCTGGAAGGACTATATTAGCTCTTGACTCTGTGAAAGCATATTAGAATTGACTTAAATCAACAAGCAATTCTTGTGTCAGCTTTACCTGTGTGTGTGTCTTCATCCCCAGGCATTTCTGAGAATATCTGGTCCCTAGTGTCCACCATAAAGCTTCTTACAAAGGAATAAGAAGCTCCTGTTTACACAGATAAGAAGGCACAATAGTACAGATGCACATGATAGTTTCTTGAATTTAAATATAAATAACAAACGTGTATTGAAGAAAGAAACAGACTTAGGAATTGGAAGAAATGAATTATATCTACAATCTATCATTTTCTAGCCATTTTACTCTGAAAAGACATATAATTTTCTGTAGCCCTCAGTTTCATCATCAACAAAATATAAAATTTGAATTAAGAGGATTCAAGACATTCTTTACTTCCAACTTCCGTGATTTTATATAATTACCATGATTTTAAGGATACCGAATATTTATCACCAGAATTTCCTACTTAGTAACTGTATTAGTCAAGGTAGAGGGATAGAACTAATGGAACATATATATATGTGTGTGTATATATATATATATATATATACACACACATTGTGCAACAATGTCTAAAATGGACTATATGAGAATATCTCCTGCTTTATTATAAATAAATGGTTATACTTTTAATATATTAAAAATGTAAGTTGCCCATGTACGGTGGATTATGCCGTAATCCCAGTACTGTGGAAAGCTGAGGTTAGCAGATTGCTTGAGCACAGGAGTTGAGACCAGCCTGGGAAATATGGCAAAACTCATCTCTAGAAAATAAAATAAAATAAAATGGAAAAAAAGTGTAAGTTTATGGGAAAGCGAGCTGCAATTTGTATCTCGGTTAACCACACACATGAGGAACCTGGTTTCATCAGCTCATACATTTCTTCTTATGGAAAGTGAAGCTTTTTCTTTTTTTTTTTTTTTTACAGTTCTCTACCTTGTTCACGTAATTTCTTCCTTTTGTAGATTTATGTCTGAAATACAAATTTTACTTACTTCAAACATAAAATGTGCCCACATTTTGTTCTTTTTTTTTGACAACATATATGTCCTGTGTCTGTGTTAGTGAATGTTTTCCTGGCAATAACCTCTTCTCTCTCTGCAGCCTTGCACATTTGTAGACAAAGGCATTCTTGATAAGAAGAAAGAGAATGAGAAGAAATAAAAGTGAGGAAGAAAAGAAGGGAAAGAGGAAAGAAAGGCAATTATGTTATCAATGATAACAGCAGATTTTCTTTGTATGTGAAAAAACAATTTGTGTTAAAATTATACTTGTTGCCTTGAATATAATACATAATTTTACATAATCCTAATGGCAATCCTGTGATATAGGTGTTAATATCCCATTTATATAGATTAAGAAGATAGGTATTAAGGGGTTTAATATCGTTCCCTGAGTTGAAAGAGACATTCATCTGCTTTATCTTATTCTATAAATATTTTTAGACATATCCTCTCCATTTTCGGTATCATGTCTTATAGAATTAGATTGTTTTATCTAATTGTTTTGGGTGGGTGTAGGAAATAATTTAGATTAAAAAATTAATACATATAAAAATTTCATGACCTAAAAAGAGCAGAAATGCTTAATTACTGAATCTAAATTGCATGTTTCAAGCTGGATAATTTGACAGGAATGACCATCTTTCAATTATATCAACGACATTAAACTAGGGATGCAACTTTGTATGAAATCTGCTGTTTACTAGGAAAGACATACGTTACCAACGATGCACTGGCTTGCTAACTTGTTTTAAAACAAAGTGTTTCCGTAAATACATTAAATTAAGAGAAAACAGAAAATTCATTTGAAGAATCTGAATCGAGTGGAAACATATTTTGTTGATTATTCATTTGGTGGATACCATGTCACCATGGATTCATTTCTTCATTCTTCTTTTTGATAAAGTAGGGTTCATAATGTATATCTTTTGGAGGTACAATATCTATCGATACATCTACACATACATTTGAATGTCAAATTTCTCATTAAAATCATGTGGATGATCTTTGTATTCGTGTCATAAACGTATGATCAAATATATAGTTTTGATCTTCCCCTAAGTAATTTTCAGGGTGCCACTAATCTACTCTTCACTTCTTTACTGACTGAAATAAAATTGTAGACACCATCAAAAAAATCACCATTTTCCTCATTGCTTATCCTCAAACAAGAATGTATATGAATGTTTGAACAGGCCTGTGATTCTTTTTAATTTTCCAGCTAAAGCAAGGAAACCAGGTCATCAGGGATGCAGCAATTACATAAGCAAACGCCCCTCTGTGCATTGATTCCTTTCAAGAAAACTTTTCGTCTTTAAAGACTGTTTTTCCTCTGTATTTAAAAAGTGTGAGGATGACATTTCGTAGCCCATCACAGGTGCCCTTTGCTGGGGTTTCCCCACAGGATGTAATCTGGGCTGTGTTTACTCATGAAAAGCGTAAGTCTAAATCCATATAAGCGATTGGCAGCTGGGCTAGATGCTGTCAGCAGGTCTCCAGGGATTCTTTGCTTTAAAACTTAAATACCTTGGCATTGAAGTTACAATAATGCTACCAATACCTCACATTTGATGAAAAATGTATACTCCCTGGGGCTCATCATCAAGATTTTAGACCTTTCTCCAACTTTCCCTTAGGCATCATGATCAACTTGAGAATAATTTCTCTTTCTGGTAATTTCAAAAATAAAAATAAAGCCAAAGGTGCTGTTTAAATGCAAACAGTAAAAAGCATTTTGTCATATTCATATCAAGTCTCCCACATTTCATCAGATGTAAGGTGTTTCTCCACAGCTTTCTATTTACAGAATCTTCTCTGACTTCAAAACCCTGTACTCTGTGCGAACATTATTGTATGAGTGCATTTTGCTCATGTTTCTTCCAAGTGGTTTCTTTTATATTATCTACATAGGACTTTGGATTTGATCTCAAAAAATGTTACATTTGGGACAAATATTTTAGAGCTTTAAAAAATATGTTTTCAGATGAAAAGTGGAAGCTAAGGAAAATTAGGTAATGTCCTCAATATTCATTAGCTAATTCTTGCTAGGCCACTGAAGTAAGAGACTCCCATCTTCTGTGGTTTCTAATTTTCGCAGATCAGCTAATCTGCTCAGGCCCTCATTCTCAGTTTACAAAGTTTACTCTCATCTGCATAAATTTCCCATTAGCACCTGCTTTCTGTGATTAGACAAGCTTATCACCAATATTTCTAGACTCCAGGCATAAAGGTTCTGAAATTTCTTAGCATCCATGAAGGGCAAAATGAAGCTCAACCAGACTACTTAGAAGCTATGATTCTTAATCCTGTATGTAATCAGGGAATTCAGACAAAGCAAAAGTCACAGCAGTGTTTGAAGCCAAACCAATTTTGATTCAATGCCAGTTCTGTGCCCTGTCTAGCATTGTGATCTGAAAACCTCCTCAAGATCTTTGTTTTACAAATTCTATATCTTTCTCAAATCATTTACAATATATATGGTTTTGAAAATAATAAATAGAAATTTTTGCCTATTTTAAGATGAGAGAAGTAGTTTGAAAGGCAAGCAGTTAACAGGTGACATGTTGATTTCAACCACTGGTTTGTCTGACCTCATGTCTTTTACCATCATCATTTGGTCTCACTCATAAACGTATTGAAAACATATTTTTTTATCAGATTTTCTGTTAATGAACACATAAGTCATCTATGGCAAGAGCCTCAGGATTTTCTTGATACGTTTGAATCATTCCTCTAAAAGTCTATGCTTTGAGTTAAATATTTTAGTTACCCTTGTAGAATTTTAAAAAATGAATAGGTATTGGGTATAGCATGCCAAAGAAATATGTAGCACTTACCTAATCAAAAGACTGCATTATATTGAGAGAAACACATAAATAAACATACGTGGAATATTGTGTTTAACCTGATGTATAACAAAATTCACATTCAAACTGATTATTTTCTCACTGGATTTTGGTGGAGCTTTTCTCTAAAGCAGGTTAAAATGAAAAGTAAAATTTTAAAATTTAAGAAATATATGGGACTATTCCCCATAAGAAGCAAAGAAACTTGCACAGAATAAAGGGACTCTCCTATGACTGAAAGAAATTTAACACAGAGGGAATCATTAGAACACTTTGTGGCTATGAAATAAGTATTTGTAAAATACAATTTTGTATTGTTAGTGGAAAACTTAACAGGCAAATTAAATTGAGCATAGTTTATTTGAGCAAAGATGATTCATGAATCAGACAGCACACAGAAGCTAGAGAGCTGGTTCAAAGAGCTCCACCCAGCAACCTGGGCAGGCAGTATTTTCATACAGAAGAAATTAACTTACAGAAACCTCTTGATTGGTTACAACTTAGCATTTACCTTATGTAGGTGTAGTCTGATTATTTAAAAGCTTGTGATTGCCTGAAGCTTGGCTGATATGACTGGTTGACACTCTTGACAGTACTTGTTACCAAAATATATTCTTAAGATACAGTTTCTTTACATACAACCACAAGCGACAGTTCACTGTGTAGGAATTCAAAGTACAGAGGCAGCTTTAAGCCAAATTTAATTTAATTTAACAATCTCTACTTTTTGGTCAGCCTGTCAATTTTGAGATAATGACCAAATCTTTGGGAATTTTTGCCATGACCTGTAACCATCATAACAAACTTGTTTGGTCTCAGTATGGAAACCACTATGTATGACAGTAGATCAGTTGAATGATTATGTATCTTCTCTTCAAATTTTTGTTATTGTCACTGCAGTAAGGCATTTTGACATAGAATAAAATGGCTGCATAAAAGCACTTAAGTCTATTGAAAGGATACAATGCACCAGGGAGACAATTATGATGACTATCGATAGGATAATATTATACTAAAGGACTGAAATATGCTCCTGAACAGGAGCTACCACAAACTGAACTAATCACAATGAAATACATAGAAAAATGAGCCAGAATCAGAAGAGGAATCTTCTGGTTTTTACCAAGTAGCTTGTATGTTGATTTACTGAAACCGAGTTTCTACCATACTAGATGTATTTAACAAAGTGCAGAAGGAGCTATTCAGCTTGCTGTATCCACTGCCCCTGGTTCAATCAACAAGTAGGCCAAAGCCGTTGTGTTATGTAAAATACTGGTAGCAAGATAATTTAAAGAAGTTTTCTTGGGAACAATAGCCTTTGTAATAGAGTCAGCTATATTAGCTAATGTTTGAAACTTATTTCTAACCACAACCTCATTATATTTGCTATTGTCACTGCAGTGAGGCATTTTGTGATATGATGTCTCACTTCATGTCTTTGTATCATATTTAGTAATTATTGTAATTTTTCAAACTTTTTTATTATTACTGTCCTTTTTGGTGATCTGTAATCAGTGATCTTTTATATTACTATTGTAACTTTTGGGAGATACCATCAACCACGCCCATATAAGAAAGTAAACTTGGTCAATAAATGTATACCTTCTGACTGCTCCACCAATGGGCCATTCCCTCATCTCTCTCCCTGTCCTCAGGCCTCTCCATTCACTGAGACACAATATTGAATTAGCCCAAATAATAACCCTATCATGGCCTTTAAGTGTTCAAGTGAAAGGGAGAGTCACACATATATCGCTTTACATCAAAATCTAGACATGATTAAACTTAGTGAGGGAGGCATGTTGAAAGCCAAGATATATCCAAAGCTGGTCTCTTGCACCAAACAGTCAAGTTGTGGATGCAAAGGAAGAATACTTGAAGAAAATTAAAAGTGCTATTCCAGTGAAGCCATGAATAATAAGAAAGCAAAACAGCCTTCTTGCTGATATGGAAAATGTTGTAGTAGTCTGCATAGAGGATCAAACCAGTCACATTTCCTTAAGCCGTAGCCTAACAATCTAGAGTAAGTTCTTAACTCTCTTTAATTTTATGAAGACTGAGAGAAGTGAAAAAGCTTCAGAAGAAAAGTTGGAAACTAGCCAAGATTGGTTCTTGAGGCTTAAGGAAAGAAGCCATTTTCATAACATGAAAGTGTAAAGTGAAGCACCAAGTTATGATGTATTACAGAAGTTTCAGCATGTTATGCAGAAGATCTAGTGAAGATCATTGATCAAAATCTAGCTAAGATCATTTTTTAATGGCTACACTAAACAAAAGGTTTCAAAAAGTTTCAATGTAGACAAAACAGCCTTGCAATGAAAGAAGGTGCCATCTAGAACTTTCCTAGCTAAAAAGAAGTTAATGCCTGGCTTCAAAAGATTGTCTGATGCTCTTGTTAGTACTAATGCAGCTGGTAACTTGAAGTTGAAGCCAGTGTTCATTTACCATTCTGAAAATTCTAGGGCCCCTAAGAATAATGCTAAATCTACTCTGCCTGTGCTGTATAAATGTAACAATGAAGTCCTGGATGACAGCATATCAGTTTTCAGCATGGTTTATTAAACAATTTTAGCCGACTGTTGAAACCTACTGCTCAGGAAAAAAAAAAAAAAAAAAAAAGATTTCTTTCAAACTATCATGGCTCATGATCATTAGCACTATTTATCAAAAGCCTATTTTTAAATTAAATTAAGCCATGTATATATTTTTTAGACTTAGTGCTATTATGTACTTAATATACTACAGTATGGTATGAAGAAAACTTTATATTCACTGTGAAACCAAAAGATTTGTGTGACTCACTTTATTGCAACATTGCTTTATTGCGCTGGTCTGAAACCAAACCCGTAACATCTCTGTGGTATGCCTATATTTGATTTTGAGAAGTTGTCAAGAAATGTGAAACGTTTAACACAGTTGCTTGAGATAATATCACCAATCACTGTGAACAACAGTCGCTCATTTAACCAATGTGATCATTTAAAGCCTTCAAAGGTAAATTCAGAAAGTTACATATTGTAGAAAAATCCTATTTTAATAAAGTGGGCTATTTTCTTAAGTGATCAAAAACTAATAAAGACTAAATGAATCACAGGACATGATCTTGGTAAATCAGAACCTTTGTTTGCTAGGACGATCACCTAAAAAGTAAACAAAAGATTTGCATTTTTTTCATAGTATACCAATATTCCAAGTAAACTTTGCTGTTTTAACAGAAACTAATTCCAGTTTCACATCTGTGTACTTTTGATATTAATGCTCAATTTTTAGAAAAAACTTACAATTTCATTGTAAACTTAGCCAGCTTGCTTATACTTTTTCCTAAGAGCCCTCTTCTGCAAAACTTCTACAGCTGTCTTAAATCCATTCATTTTTTTTTATCCTATAGTTTTTGTTTCTCCTTTGGAAACCAGCAGTCATTCTACTTTATGAGAAAAATTATTCCCTTTTTCCTTGACAAAAGAAAATCTCCTCATACTGTCTAGCTTTTCCTTACCAAAAACACACCTGACATTCCTTGCATATTTGCATGTGTTGTTTCTCTTACATTAATTTTAGTACTTTCAATTACATATATTAATCAGAATTCTTAATCCTTAGTGACCTTAATTTTCAGTGAACATCAAGAAGCAAGCAATTGTGAAATGTCTGTCATATTAGCCATCTGTGGGTTGGAAAATCTGTGAATCATAATGATTAGAAGGCTATGCTTTCTCATAGTATAATTTGTTGATGTGGCACAGAACATATTTACTAAGAATACTAAATATATTTTCAGTTTCTCTGTAATAAAAACTACGGAGGATACGAAATCTTATTTCTATTTTCTCTCAAGTTTGGTGCTTTTTTTTTTTTCCTGGCCTCTAGTCTTTCATTGTTTGTACAAATTTCCTTCAGCCTCAACTTTCCATCCTTGATGATATCTGATAAGAATGTTAAACCTTCTGATATAGAAAGGTGATTTTTTTCACTGAAATTTAAAAATCTTACTTAAATCTTCTTAACTCACTTATTTATTAACAATTATGCTTGGACTATTTATGAAGATGAGACATCAAATAGGTTGCCATTATCTTATTTTTTTTGCTGACAAATTTTGTAAAACAAAGATAACATTTACTTGTTTTACTAATAAATCCAGTTAGGAAAAGTTTTATATCTGTATTATATTTAATACTGACAATTATGAAGATTTGACTATATTAATCAAACCAACAATATTCTTAAATACCAAAGATTACTCAAGTCACATGAACTTGAAAAGCATTTGAGCTAGTTCTTATTTTTCAGAGAAAATAATTTATGTGTTTATTTTTCTTTAAGCCAATTAAATATATCTCATTTATAATCTGATTTTGGCAATATCATATGAAGATAAAACATATCACACATATATTACATATAGAGGCATATGTAAACATATAAACTGAAACAGATATTACAGGCTTTATTTAAAAATTATAACCATGTGCCAGATAACATGAATGCAAAACTCAATAATTTATTAAACAATATTTAAATCCAAATCATTTTTCTTTGGCTGGTTAAACAAGGTTTTTTTGTTTATTTGTTTTGTTTGTTTGCTTGTTTTTTCCCAGATGGCTAAAACTTTGGACTAGTATTTGTGAAAAAAAAAAAAAAAAAAACCTTTTAAGATTTTTTTAATTTGCCTTCTGTAAGGAACCTTTTAAAGATCCAGTATTTGATCCATTCAGTCTTTCAGATGTCTCTTTGTACCAATCAAAGAATGCATCTCATTGCTTTTGTTCTGTTTTAAGTATTTTCTAAAGTATCTTGCAAGTTAACAATTTTATTTGAGTTAAACCTTGCCAATATATTCACTGTAATTCTAAATTATCCTTATTAAGGTTAACTCAGGTTTCAAACAATGAATAAGTTTTGGGGCCATGATTTTTATGCATAACCTTAGCTTATGTCTCAATCTTCTGGAGTCTGAAACTCCTTACATTTGGAGGAATTCATTTTCAAAAGGTATGTTTTTACCTGGCTCTAACTGACAAAATCTAATCAAGTTAATTTTTGAATTCAATTTAATGCTGTATCTAGTCCAGTAACAACTGCACAAATAAAGTTGAAGAGTTCAAATCACAAATTTGTGGAGCTCAAATTTGTGATCAAACTCATTCAAGACCTCCAGTTGATGTGAATGACAGATCAAGGAGCAAAATGGGCCCTGGGAGGTACCTTCATTTGCTCACTTGGTGCTCTGGAGGTCACTAGAAGTCTTTAGATCCTGCTTTTAATGCCAAACTGTTAAAAGAAAAACTTTTGACACATTAAAGTTTGGATAATTTCTTTGAGAAAATAATAATTCATAAATTAGGCAGTGCTCATTTTTTTCACAGAAATTTTAAAATTTTACTTAAATCTCCTGAATCAGGAGAGCTAGTTCAACCAGCAAAGTGTGTAGGCAATATTTACAGAGAGAGAAAATAAGTAACTTATAGCACCAACTTGATTGGTTATAGCTTAGCATTTGCCTTATTTGGGTTGTAATCTGATAGTTGGAAGCCTGTGACTGGCTGAAGCTTGGCTGCTATGATTGGCCAACACTAATCTACTTTTTACAAGAACGTGGTCTTAAGTTGCAGTTTATTTACATACTAAGTCAGGTTGACATTCACAATGTAGTAATTCAAAGTACAGAGGCAGTTTTAGGCCAAAATTTTATTTTATTTGAAAATATCAAATATTTAGCATGCTTTCATCCATCAATGAATAATGCAACATAATTTTTTATATTCAGATTATAAAATGCACTATCTTGATTAAGTTATTTTACATGATTCACCAGAATAGAATAAAATAGTTCATAGTGGAAAAAAATAGTGTACTGAGTTTAGTTAGCATTTTTCTGTTTTTAATGGTTATATTTTTGCCTCCTAAAGCAATGTATGCAAAACTAACTCCAATGAGAAGAGCAAAGTTAATATTAAGTAAGCTACACATTGAGGAGTCTCAACATAATCTGAATTAAAGTCATATCATTATACATTGAGCGTGGATTTGGGGTATTAATTTTATCCTTCTACTAATTTAACAGAATTTTACTGAGGGTCTCCTATGATCAGGTATTTTACAAAGGTGAGCAAATAGAGCAAGTCCGTGTCTAGTCCATATAAATATAACATATCTGTTTTCTCCTTAATAATATATATGCTTATCTGTGTGTGGCAGGGCATGCATATAGGTAAGTATTAGTGTATTTAATTTGTCTTAATTTTGTAATGGATGTTCTAGTTAAGTCTGAACTGAAACTTCACTTTAATTAATTAGAAAACTATTCTAATTACAGTATATTTGCATGACTCAATATACACACAGATTTTCGTTTTATAACTACAGCAAGAAGAAGATGGGCAGGTTAAGATGACCCGAGCTAGAGTAGGCAGTGATAAATGAGCCTGGATAGACAAAATTGGGGAATATCTGAAATAACAAATAAACATACAATAATAAGTAAACTATGAAGAAGTATTGGGATTTGGTCTGACAGTAATAGTGAACAATTTTGGATTTTTAATGGGGTGGGACAGTCTTCATGAGATTTGAATTTTTAGAAAGACTATAGTGCAGATAAGGCATACAATATAAAAATTCAAAAAAAAAGAAGACATTGAAACCAGGAAAATGAGCTTTAAAAAGCTCACTTGTTGAGGCAATGTAGAAGTAGCCTCAAATGCTTATAAAACCTAGTGATAGACATTTTTGGATACATAAATTATATATATAATTTTTAAATAAATTAATTTATATATCTCTATTAATGGCTTATAACATAGTTAATATATCTACTTGTTATATAAAAAGGGCATATCTTCATATACATACATTATATTTTCCTGGTTTTGTAGGTTATCTCATAGCTGGATATTCTTTTCTTTTCTTTTCTTTTCTTTTTTTCCAGAACTGCTTTTATTTGGATAACTGACTGAAGGAGTCTCATTTGTAACCAAGATGGAATTCACAGTATGTTGTTTAATGTTAGATAGAGGGATTGATTTGCAGAGTGGCAGACTTATACTACCATTGTGTGGTTGCTTTCCAATGGTATTTCAAATCTAATATTTTCTTATGCTGTAATTGCAACTTCTTAGAGTAGATTCATATTTGAGATATATCTGATTACCAGTAGGGTTGGAGCAATACTGAAATTGTATTCTCTTTCAACCAAAAAAGAAGAAAAGAGTTCTGTCTAGGGATAGTACTTTTAGAGCCTGATATGAAAGGAAACAAATAACTGCATGAAATTACAGCAAACCTTGTGAGTTAGATTACAGTCCAGACAAAGACATCAACACATCTAAAGAATTTGCTTCTGCCACAGTTTAGAAACTTTTCTACTACTTAGAGTGACCTACACAGAAGTTTTAAAATTAATTCTGAGAAAATACTATCTATAGTATTCAATGATATTCTTTATCAGGACTGCCTACTGCCAAAATAATCAGCTAGTCAAATTTGTCTTTGAGATTTTGTATCTTATCTCAATTGCCTATTTCAGTCTTTATCCATCAGCCCCAGGAGGCATTCAGGGACATCATGAAAGTGCCTAGAAACCCTGCTATCAACTCTTTCATCTCTCTCATTTTTTGTTTTTTCTTTTCAAGGGATGATTCTCACAACGTTGTCCAGGCAGGTCTTGCACTCTTGGACTAAAGCAATCTTTCTGGCTCAGCCTTCCAAAGTGCTGGGATTACAGGCATGAACCACCATGCCTGGTCTGGATTTCTCTCTTGAGGCAGAACCTCATGAAAAGGAGCTTCCTGGCCTCTGGCCTGAAATAAAACATATTTGCTACTTTTTTCTTAGACCCAATTACCTCTTAGTTGGCAGATAATAAATAGATCTATTAATGTTTATGTGAATTATATTAAGACAATCAAATTACTATATCAAAACCTGGAAACAGAGCCAAATTATTTATTCATTGTAGATTGTATCTTATATTAAACACAGCATAAAGCTTTTCATGCAATTGTACAAATGACGTCTAATCAGGAGAACTCACCCAGAAAAAAAATCATTTTGGCAGGGGTCCTTTTCAATGTGTATTTTATTATACCCCATCTATTACTTATTCCTCCCAGTCCCACTCAGAGAGTTCTCTAAAATATGCACAAACACAAAGATATGCCTGTTAGGTTAATGTAATATTTGAGCTTTGCGTTTAAGTTTCCTATTTATTTTTATTACTTTTTCTCCCCTTATCTAGTCTTTTATTCTTTTATCTCTCATTCTCATTTTTTCTATTTATCCACCAAGATTATTGAAATAGCAATACTAATAGTAATAGCAAATAGAAATACTAAATAGTAAATAGAAATAGTAATAACAAATTTTCTAATCCCTGGTGTTTTCTATTTTTTTTTTTTTGTATTTTTAAGTCATAAATGACTTTTATCATTTTAGTGAAGGATCAGGAGGCAATATTGTAGATAATTGGCATTAATCACATTTGTGGATGAAATTAAAAATAGTGTTTTAAGTTTATTTGACTTAGAGCTGATACAGGAAAGAAGGTTACAGATAATTACACAGAAAAACAAAGTACAAATTTTAAAATCCTTCAGACATGATTATTACATTTTTATGTTCTCAATGGATTATCTTACTGTCTTAATATATATACCAGGTATCTGTCTCTCTGTCTCTGTTTCTCTCTCTTACTCATATACACACACATTCACACATTATGATTCTTGCCATAGAAATTGGTTATGACAACAGACATAAAAATGTCTAAGTCTCTAAGCCTTTAATGAAAAAATGCCCTCATAACAACTTAGAACAATTTTGTCCTATTTTTTATTTTCTTTTAAGAAAGAAAAAGAAAGAAAAGAAAAAAGAGAGAAAGAGAGAAAGAAAGAAAAAAAGAGAATGAAAGGGAAAAATAAGAAGAAAAAGAGGGAAAGAGCCTATTTTTATCTCATATCCAATCAATGATCAATGCCTTAAGCTCAGTCTTCAAACTGTATTCTGTAACCCCTCCATTGCTACCCCACAACCCAGATCACTATTATTGCTGACCTGGACTACTATATTTGCTTCTTAGATGGCTGCCCCCATCTATCTTCCACACGGCAGCCAGATAAATCTTCAAAACATGTTTCAGATTATTCCCTCCACAACATAAAACTCTTCAGTTGCTCTCATTTCACTTCATGTAATAGCAAAAGATTTAAATTCACTCCATAGACAAATATAATCAAATTATCCTCCAACTTCCTCTCTGACATAATCTTCTTCCCACATGTATCTTAAAATTGACTTTTCCATTTTCCCTCTTTTTCTTGCCTTGCTTCAGTGTGAATATTCTCTAACCATCTATCTTCTAGTGAACTCATCATGTTACCTCCTATGTCTAATATTTGAAATATTATGTTTCATTCATAAAAATTTATAACTTATTTTAATAAATGTGATTACTGTAATCCCAGCACTTTGGGAGGCCAAGGCGGGTGGATCACGAGGTCGAGAGATCGAGACCATCCTGGTCAACATGGTGAAACCCCGTCTCTACTAAAAATACAAAAATTAGCTGGGCATGGTGGTGCAGGCCTGTAGTCCCAGCTACTCGGGAGGCTGAGGCAGGAGAATTGCTTGAACCCAGGAGGCGGAGGTTGCGGTGAGCCGAGATCGCGCCATTGCACTCCAGCCTGGGTAACAAGAGCGAAACTCCGTCTCAAAAAAATAAATAAATAATAAAAAAAAATAAATGTGATTACCTGATAAAGGCATCTATATGTTCATTTCTTGTGTCATCTATTCTCTTTCCTTGACAAATTAATGATTATTGAAAGTGTTTACCTGATAATTTCAATATCCAAATTTCTTGTGGGTCCATTTCTATTATCTTCTTTTTCTCTTATTTTCACTAACATCTTTCTTGGCATGCCTAGAAACTATTTTACTGAATGTTATGCAGTATTTAACATTTTGTAAATATCCAGATTATATTATCTTTGTTCAAGAAAGTTTTATCTTTTCTGCTGCTGGGAAATTACTACTTCGATTCCATCATGTCTAGGCTAAATAAAGCCTAAGTTAAACTTTTTTAAGTCTCTGTGTCACATTTAGTTCTGAAGCGCAGCTAACTATATTCTTTATTATTTATTCCTTTTAGTTGGGCTATGCTTCTAATCTACTTTTTTTTGTTGTTGTTTGTTTTAAGAGAGAGTCTCACTCTGTCTCCCAGGCTGGAATACAGTGGCACAGTCTCGGCTCACTGCAGCCCCCCCAGCCCCACATCTTCTGGTTTCAAGGTATTCTCCTGCCTCAGCTCCCTGAGTAGCTGGGATCACAGGTACCCACCACCAGTCCTGTCTAATTTTTGTATTCTTAGTAGAGACAGGATTTCACCATGTTGGCCAGGCTGGTCTTTAACTCCTGACCTCAAGTGATCCACCCTCCTCAGCCTCTCAAAGTGCTGGGATTACAGGCCTGAACCACCGTTCTCAGCCTCATCCACTCTTCCAATCTCATAACTGGTGTATTGAGACCATTTACATTTTCTTAAAAAAATTAATTTAAATTTTTGTGAATACATAGTATTCATAGTATTTACAAAAATTTAAAATTTTTAAAAGAAAAATGTAAATATATATATATACATAAATATATATATTTATGAGCTATGTGGAATATTTGTATACATATATTTACATATATATGTATATTCCATATAGCTTATGTATATTTATGAGCTATATGGAATATTTTGATGTAGGCATATATTGTGTAATAATTACATCAGGGTAAATGGTATATCCAACTCAAGCATTTATCCTTTGTGTTACAAACAATCCAATTATACTCTTTTAGTTATTTTTAAATATACAATTAAATTAATATCTACTATAGACACACTGTTGTGATATCAAAAAACAAAATTTTATTCATTCTAACTATTTTTTTGTAACTATTAACCATCTTCTCTTTCCTCAACGCCTCTCCTATCCACACACTACTCTTCCCAAACTCTGGTAACCATAATTCTACTCTCTATCTCCATGAGTTCAATTATTTTAATGAGGTCATCTACATTTAAAATAATTATTGTGGTTAAGGCTCACTCTGCTATTTTCTGTTCTTTCTGTTTTTTATTTTTCTGGGTTTTTAAAAATCTTTTCTATTATGTCAGGAGTATAGTGCAGGTTTGGTATATAGGTAAATTTGTGTCACTGTGGTTTGTTGTACATATTATCTCATCCAAGTGCTAAGCCTAATACCCAATAGTTGTTATTTTTATTTTTATTTTTTGCTCCTCACCCACCTCCCACCCTTCACTCATATGTAGGCCCCAGTTTCTTCTCCTGTTTGTTTCCATAAGTTCTTATTATTTAACTCCCACTTACAAGTGAAAACATGCAATATTTAGTTTTCTGTTCCTCCATGAGTTTGCTAGGGATAATGGCCTCCAGCTCCATCCATGTTCCCACAAAATACATGATCTTGTTCTTTTTATGGATGCATGGTATTCTATGGTACATATATACCATTTTTTTAATCCAATCTGTCATGGATGGGAATTTAGGTTGATTCCATGTCTTTGCTATTATGAATAGTGCTGCAATGAACAATTACATGCATATTTCTTTACCTACATTCTTTAAATGGAGAACTTTATATGAAAACCCTTTCTTTACCTACATTCTTTAAATGGAGAACTTTATATGAAAACCCTTTCTCTGATAGTCCCTGAACTATAATCTTTGAGTTCTTGTTGACAGTGCAAGAAAATTAGACAAACAAAAATAAAATTCTTCTCTTCTATATATATGCTTTCTACCTAGACTTTTCATGCTCCTTCCTAACAATTCCATTATTTACCAAATAACTTGAGAGAGAAATTATCAGTGTACTTGAAGCCTTACAAATCTCTAATATATTTACTGTAGATCCATCATACCATTAAAGTCTCTGTTGAAATATTTGCCTTGTAGAAATGACCTTTGCTGAGATAAAGCTTAAGATTTTCAGCCACTTACTGGCGTTAAAAGTGTTGGTAACTTTCTTTAGGAAAAGAAGTCACGAGCAAATCTCCGTATACTTCATTTCTCTACAGAATCTTATGCCATCATTAATAGACACACTTAAGGGAAATATTGCATGTTTTTAGTAGACACATACAGAGTGTACAATAACTTCTCATTATCATTTTACTACCATACTATCAATATCATTATTACCTCAGTTGTTTATGCCACACTACCTTCTGGAGTAGATGAAATACAACTCTAAGCATTATTCTGAATAGCGCACTATTTCATATCTACTGTATTATTCTAAACAACTGAAACTCGAAACTTTTGAAGATTCACTCTTCATTAACTGACATTTAGATAATAAGGTCCCTTATGTAGTGTCTATTATGGGTTGCATCATAAAATGAGTGAATAATATGGTTTTCATTTTTGTTGTTTGAGTGTTATAAAATGCTTTCTGGCTATTTGTATCTTATTATACACGAGTACACAATGACCTACATTTAAAGAACTTTCTCTGCTTAAAGATTGCAGCCTTCAGTGATACAATTCAGCAAGTCCTACATGACACTTTGTAAGATATGTCACAGCTAATATATCATAGTGCAGATTTTTCATGGTTATTATTAAATCCCCTAAAACCACTGACTCATGCTGTCCTTTACATAATAAACTTATTATTCCTTAAAACGTCACTACAGATGTATAGTAAACAAGAATTATGCTTGCAACTTACATTTCAATCTTTGACACAGAAAAGCACTTTTCTCTCAAGTTCAGAACATCTATTTACTATTCACACTTCTCTCAGAACTAAAAAAAAAAAAATCACAGTTGGTAGAAATACACATTTTTCTTCTCCTGTTGCTGTTCTATACAAAATTTTATAGTATAAAAGGCATATCATTTTCCTAGGATGTTAATTAAAAGGAAATAAATCTTGGAGTAATTCAACTAACCTTGGGGTAGCCGAAACCCCAAACCTGAAAAATCTCAACTGTCTTAAACATTAATTACTGCCCATGGAAAATTCTGCTGAGTAAATAAAAAATGAATATGGCATGAGACAGTGTTATTTGTTATGGTCCTGGAAATGAGAGCAGATTGTTTCTGTAGGTTTTAGTGTCAGAAAATGGAGAGTTTATTTCTCAAGTAATAGCAATCACATCACCTAAATTCATGCTGAACATGGATGCCTTAGATATCTATAATATTGATCAGCAATCAGTCTCTCCAAATGTATTGTTTTATTGTGAGTGACTAGATGGCAGAGTTTTAAATATCCCTTACCATAGATTGTGACACATATAGAAATGGCAAAATTATAATCCAGACTCCAAGTCAAACTCAAATTCTAGCACTGCCGTTAACTATGTGAACTTGGCTTACTTAAAATATTTTCCTCAGGTTCCCCAGAGATGTGCTCATGGTTTTATTGAATGAGATTAGACACCATTAGAGAAAATGTATACCACCATAAAGTATATTAACTCATGACAATTACATCATAACAATAACTTACTTTTCCACTGATTTCTAGCACATTACTGAAGGCAAAATGTATTACTTCTTTTTTCAGCTCTGGCGACCCAGTGATTGTTCTCCATAACATTTAAACATATTTAACAAGTTTATCAACAATTTAGAGTTTATGATTATATGTCTCTGTGTGCTTCAATTCACCCCAGAATCTCACTCCATCTTTAATACACACATTTAAAGACAACATTCAATGGTTTTAGTAGACCCATGAAGATTGCACAGTATTTTTTATTTTGCTACTACTATACTATCTGAAAAATAAAACACTTTGCATCAACTGAAAATAGAGACCAAAAATGTATATATACTTTTTATTGCATTTTCGGTTTGGGGGTACATGTGAAGAACATGCAAGATTGTTACATAGGTACACACATGGCAGTGTGATTTGCTGCCTTCCTCCCCATCACCTATATCTGGTATTTCTCCCCATGCTATCCCTCCCCAACTCCCCACCCCCCACTGTCCCTCCCCTTTTTCCCCCCAAATGACCCC
>PVKV010017977.1:0-46102 GCA_004027835.1 Alouatta palliata
TCCTTCCTTCCTTCCTTCCTTCCTTCCTTCCTTCCTTCCTTCCGAGTCTTGCTCTGTTGCCAACGCTGGAATGCAGTGGCATGATCTCAGCTCACTGCAACCTCTGCCTCCCAGGTTCAAGCAGTTCTCATGCTTCAGCCTCCCAAGTAGCTGGGATTACAGGAGCCTGCCACCATGCCAGGCTAATTTTTTGTATTTTTAGTAGAGACAGGGTTTTGCCATGTTGGCCAGGCTGGTCTCGAACTCCCAGTCTCAAGAGATCTGCCCACTTCGGCCTCCCAAAGTGCTGGGATTACAGGCATGAGCCACTACACCCAGTCCAAACATTACTTTTAAGCATAGACCTCTATGCATTTTGGTATTGTCAGGAGAGAGAATGCTTTATATTTGGCAAGGCTTTGTCTTAAATAAGAGAAATGCTTTTCTAATAAGGTACAAACTTGAAAAGAACACGGGCAAGACATATTAGCTATTTGTGGGAAACAGACAGATACTGTCTGCTCTTCCCTCAAGAGAAACATAACCCTAGGATTAGTGTTACTAGGTGTGGTCTCATGAAGCCAGCTGGCTCAATGTTGGATGGAATCCTGCTCTTTGGGAGAGCAGTATTCATGTGTTAATCTCATATGGCAGTCAGTTTCTTTTCAGTGGAAGGAAAACTCAAATGAAAAACACAGAGGCTTATCATCTTTTCTGACCAAGCTCAGGGGTGTAGGTGATTGGCTGGGGTTTTACTCTCACTCCTGGGAGGATGCCAGCATTGTCCTTTCCTGGATAGTGAGGTATGTGGGACTCTTGCATGCTCCTCTTCCTTCTTATTTCAATCCCAGCCCAACCCCTTCTCTTTCCTCTCATTTAAAACAAACCGGTAGCTAACCTAGGGCAGCTCCACAGAGAGGGGCCTCTTGAGAATGGGAACTAGTTTTGTCTACAGTAATGTCCCCGGATTTTGTTTAGTGCCTCGTGTATAGTAACCGCTCAATACATACTTGTGGAGTAAAGAAAAATGGAATGGAGAATTTGCAAAGCAATCCCCGCGTGGCCCCTATTCTGGAGCAGTTTACAAACTCAAGAGCAATAAGACTGAGTAGCGACTTGGGGCTTTATTCACAGCTTGGGCTGGTGTGGTGCTGGATGTGCTGCATTAAGTACTCATGCATGTCTGTACTGGAGGTGACTGAGACCGATGCTGCTTGCAAACAGCAACACATTGCCTGAGATCCTCAGGATCTGGAAGGCAAGAAGGAGTTGGAGTGAATCAGTGGCTGTCTGCTTGTAGGCAAAGCTTTCTGAAATAGAGTGTAAGAATCGTTGATGTCCATCGTGAAACAAGATTCTATGAATGGAAAGGACGTTAGAAAGAATCAAATTCAGCCCCCCCCTTTCTCCCTTTCTGTCTTCTCCTTCCTGCTCTCCCTTGGCAGAGAGAGAAACTGAAACCTAAAGAAGTTATGAGATGTATTCAAACCACATAGTTAACAGCAGCTTCTAGAAAATATTCCTGATCTAGTCCCAACTCAAAAGCTCATTCCATGGTGGTTTGCTGCCTCCACCCCTGCCCCCCGCCACGTCACCTACATTAGGTATTTCTCCTAATGTTATTCCTCCCCAATCTTCCCACCCCCTGCTATCCTTAGCTCCCAACAGACCCTAGTGCGTGATGCTCCCCTCCCTGTGACCATGCGTTCTCATTGTTCAACACCCACTGATGAGTGAGAACATGCGGTGCAAGGATCTGCACCTGTACCCCAGAACTTAAAGTATAATAAAAAAAGATTGCCTCATGATAAAAAAATACTTTATGATACAGTGTTTACCAAATAAAGCATAATTTCAAACCATAAAAAGAAGCTCATTCCATTGTTTCCGGGAGACTCATTCCATTGTTTCCATTACTCCTGGAAAGTGGTTCTTAAACATTTCAGGGTCACTCTTTGATAATCGAATCGAAGCTTTATACTTGCATCAGAAAATGCATAGCCTCTGAATGATACAAAATTCTGCATGTTCTGGGGATTCCTGTAACTTACTATTTATTCACTTATGTTTATTTACACCACTGACATTGGACAATGTCAGAAATGCCTCTGGGGTTAAATCAAAACTTAATCTTCACTAAACGTTTTAGGACAAGCACCCTTTAAAGGCTATAGAGCCAAAAGGCGATTTTCCTATTCTGTGGGGGAGTAGTAAGAAAGCTGTAACTGTAAAATGAGATGAAAAAAGAATAAAACGACAAAAGGAGTAGTGTGGTCGAATCCCAGGGGTGAAAAACTTTCTGAGTGGAAGAACTTGGAGAATGTAGTCATTGCCCACAGTAGGGGACTCTGGCCTCACTGTCTGAAGGATCGCAAACATGTCTAGGTACAGCCGTAGCATATATACCTTGGGGAACAATGTCTCTCTGGCAGGGGGCAAGTATAGGATGACTTAATAAATCTTTTCCATCTCTAATTTCTATGATGCTGTGAAATAAAAACATGAGTCACAGACCTTCTCAAAAGCAGGCCATTTCAGAGCTGGCATGATCACCAAGATCAGAATTAAAGTTAATGTCCACATCTGGGAATTTAAATGTTCAGACTGTGGTATTCACAGGGAGGCAGTCAGAAGGACATTCTGGAATCAGTTGATTTTCACACTGTTGCTTTTCAGCACTGGGTACTTCAGAGGGTATAAGAAAACAAACCAGTCAGATCAGATATGTAAGGAGGGCTGTCTGACATTCTGTTCTTGTCCCCAGATGAGGCTGGGACTTTTGTGTCCAGGAGACTTGGCTGTTGGTTCTATGTCCTTACTCTGTTTAACATCACCAGGACTGTGGAGAACTGCCATGGCCATAAGGATGTCCAAGTAGACAGAGATATAATTATGTGGTTTTGGGTCCATTTATTGATTCATTCACAAATTTAGAAAGAATCCATCTGACCACTAGTTTTTATTCGCCTTTGCATACTGTGTCTATCACATGGAAGCACGCTTGGGTCTGCCTACGGAAATTAGAATAGAACACAAACTCCTTGAGATGGCACTCAAGGTCTACCAGTGTGATCTGGCCCCTGCCTACTCTGGCCTCATCTTCCTTTCTTTCTCTTCATTCACTATGTTCAGCACACTGCCCTTATGCCAAACCTTGAGATGCCACAACCTTACCAATCTCAGGACATTTGCACTTGCTCATCCTTCTGCATGAGTGACAGCTTTGATCTTTCCACGGTGTTCTTATCACCCTCAGGTCCCCAGCCAAATATCCCCTCTTCACAGAGGCCTCCCCCTTGATTGCGTGAGCTAGTGCTGTGGTCCTGGTCACTCTCTAGACTTTCTCTAGAGCACTTGCCTGTACTGGGTAAGCACTGTGTTTGTTTCTGTGTTTGTCATCTGTCAGAAAGTTAGTCCTAGGGCACAAAGTCTGCCTTGTTTGCCACTGTATCCTTAGTACTCAGAGCTATGCCTGGTACATAGTAAGTGCTTAGTAAGAATTTGTGGACTAACCGATTAAATAAACTTAAGTTAGACACCTGCTACCTGCCAGGTTCTTTCACATCTGTTGTCACGTAATGTTTATAGCCGTATAAACTATCATCCATAACTTATAGGTGAGGAAATGGACTTAGGCAGAGTGACTTGTTCAGGATCACAGAGCAAATAAGTGCCAGGGTGGGACTTAAATCCAAGTCTTGTAAACATACATTCCAAGCTCCACCTGCTAGACCTCCTCATGCTTTACAGGAGATCCTATTACAAGAAGCCTGAATACTTCAGATGTTTGTAGGAAAAGCCTCAGCATTCTCTTCCTAATCTAGCCAGGGAGTTTAACTCTTCCGATATTTTCAACTTGAGGCTTACAACCTTAGCTGATAACTCATCTGCTCCTGGAAACAGAGAGGCCCCAGGGAAGGTCTCAGCATGGCACCTTGTCCCTCGTCTTCAGTCCTCTCCTTGTGACCTCCACTTCTGTTCTGAGCCACTTGGGAGTCAGCATCACTGACTCCATTCACCTACAGAGCGACTGCCCTGCCTCTTCCCCTTACCCCTCACAGCCCAACCCTCAGGTTATGAGTTCAGAGAATTCTGCCATAGGGCAGTCATAGGAAGAGGACCCATCCCATGTCTTGGCAATTGTGTGGGCCTTCCCTTTTTCTTTCCCTACAGGTGCAAGGGCTGGTAAGTAGATCCCAGCTACAAACAGTCATGGCATGGGAGATTCTTAGGGTCAGGAACTCCTTCCATATCCTAATCTTCCAGATCACTCTGAGAAGCCTGAAGTAAAAATAGTATCATAATAGGGTTACATCAGTATGCTTTATTCTTCCCCTTCCCTTCCTTCTTCTCCCACCCCATTCTTTCTTCTCTTTCACCAGGGAGCATTTATTGGGCACTGTCAGCCCTCTGTTAGGTGAGAGTAATTCAGGGGCAGATCAGACATAATCCCTGCCTTTGCCTAAATCTAGAAGAAAGAGTTAGAAATATAAACACATAGGTATAATTAAATTTTTTATGTTTCCCTCTTTAATAAAGTGGGCAGACAATTCTAGGTAGACTGGGATTCTTCCTCAGAAGATACCACTTCAGTGCCTTTTGGACTTCATTATTGCCGATGAGAAGTGTGTCAAACTCTATGTGTCATTCTTTGCAGATAATCTGTTATTTTTCTTTTTCATGTTAAAGACTTTTAAAAAGAAACATCGATAGTATATAGTTTCACTGTGATGTACCCAGGTGTGGATTTATCTTTATTTTTGAGCTCAGAATTTGAAGTACACCCTAAATAGGGGTTTTGTTCTCCTTAATTCTAGAAAAATCTAAGCTGCTATCTTTTCAAATATTGCTTCTCTACCATTGATATTATTATGGACCTTTTTCATCTCTCTTCCATATCTCTCTTAACTATGTCTATCTGAGCTGAGATTAGTTTATGCTGAATTTCCCAGGGCTATTTTATTTTTTAAAATTAAAAATTTTAAGATCATAATCACACACTTACAAAATAGTTGGAAGTACAGTACAAGTAACTATTTTTCTGCAGACCTATTTGAAGGTGAATAGCTGACCTGATGTTGCATTACTTCCAAATGTTTTAGTGTGTTTCCTATCCATAAGGACATGCTCCTACGTAGCCACAAGGAAATCGCCAAGAGTAGAAAATTAACATTGTCACATTGCTACTAGGCTCCCTTCAAAGCTCACCCTCTTCCAATTATAGAAAAATTCTTCAGGTTGGAATCACATGTTGCATTTAGTTGTCATGTCTTGTTTTCTTCTTTTGGTCTGGAATGGAGTCTCAATATTTCCTAGACTTCCCTGAGCTTGAAGTTTGGAGGAGTTACAGGCCAATTAGTTGATGGGATGTTCATCAATTTGGTTTATCTAATGTTTCTTCATGCTTAGATTTATCTCACACATCTTTGGTGGGAATATCACAGAAGTGGTGGGTGGTGTTCTCACTGTGTTGCATCAGGTGGCACATTATTTCACATTGTTCCATTACTGATGATTTTTCTTTGATAGCTTGACTAAGATGGTGTCTGCCAGACTTTGCCAGTATAGTTATCCACTTCCTCTTTCTAATTAATATGTGTTTTATGGGAGATACTTGGAAACTGTGTAAATATACTGTTTCTTATCAAACTTTCAATTCATTTATTCAGCCAATCTTTTGTATCTCTATGAACTGATGGTTTCCTACTTTATTTAATGGACTGTAATCTGGTACTCTTATTTATTTTGACACTGAAATTGTTCTTGATTTGGCCATTGGGAGTCCACAGGGTGCTTCTGTGTTCTTTGGATATATCTCCATCATTTTTTGAGGATCTCCTTGCTTTCTAGTATGACAAAATGTTCTAGTGTCATCTTATATTTTCCCTAGCCCAGTATTGGAACTTTTTGAAGAAACCCTGATCTTACAGTGGGGAATAGTACTTAGAAGCCAATATCTGAGTACTGGTTGTGCTCATGGTTCTTATGGTGTCCCTACCCCAAGGCCCTCTCAGTGGACAGAGCTACTAGGGAATATGTGCATGTGCGTTATATAGACACACAATAGATAGATACATGCATGTATATAAACATAGGTATGTCCCAGAGCTAGGGAATATGTGCATGGTGTATTATATACACACACAATAGATGTATGCATGTATATAAACATAGGTATGTATGTATTCATATATGTATGCAACATACAGGCTGCCCCCATGTGTGAATTCCCTCTTTGCTTGGCTTTGTTTCCAGGCTGCTCCTGCATGGATGATCTTCTCATACTGCTTGATCTGTCTTCTTTTTAATTTCACTAATTGTTTCTTTGCTTTTAGTCTAGAGAACGTTACATCTTTAGAGTCTTTAAAAATTGCAGTGAGTATATTTTTCATTTCCAAGATTTCAAACAAGCTTTTGAAAATCACATGTAGCAGTCTCTTTTTTCATTTTTGTGTTTTGTTTTATAAATTTTTGTTCATGTTTAATGGTACTTTCTTTCATTTATTTCTCTGAGTATCCCAAATGCTTACTAATATTATTTTTTGAAATTCTACCATAGAATTTCTTTCATCTGGAATGAATTTATATTCAAGTGTGTTGGCCAACTTTCCTGGTATTAGATGTCTTGTGTTTTAGAATTTTGGTTTGCAGGTTTATTTTAAGTGAGAGCTTTAGTTGTTTTGTTTTTTTCTCTTCTTAATATCCATTTCTTTTTTTTTTTTATTTGTTCCATTTTTGCTTTATCGCTGAGCTGCCAGGTCTTAAAATTGAGATTTGATGACAGGCTTAGTTTCTTGTCATGAAGTTTTGTTTCTTTGTTCTCGTATCCCTTGGCTCACAACTTCTTATGAAGCTACAGTTCCCTTTGTGAGGTCAGCAACCTTTTATTTTCTAGCTGTTAACATAATCAAGAAAACTCCAGCCTTATGGCTTCTTGCAGGGAACCTGGCCCAATGCCTACCCACAAGTGGGGAACTTTTAGTTCTCATTACCCAGTCTTGCTTCCAGCAGCTCTTGGCTACCACTGCTTCTGACTCCAGAACCCAGCAGATCACAGTGTCAGCCCTGAATTTAGATTTTTGTAGCTATTTTGAGCCTAGATATGTCTGATGGTTTCATCTCTTTTTATTTTGTCTATTATTTGGAAGAAAGTTGTTAAAAGCAAAGGTTTAGGCAAATTAAATTTAGCAGTTTATTTGAGCAAAGAATGATTCACAAATTGGGCAGCCCTCAGAACCAGAACAGAACCTCAGAACAGGTTCAGAGAAACACCAGTTGGCTACATGATTAGACAGCATTATATGGGCAGAAAATGGATATGAGATACAGAAAACAGAAGTGAGATACAGAGTCAGCTTACTTGGTTGTAACTTGGCATTTACCTTATTTGAACATAATTTGAACAATTGGCCACTAAGACTGACTGATGCTTGGCTGCTGTGATTGGCTGAGACTCAGCTATTTGTTACAGAAACATACTTTTAAGTTAGACTTTCAGTTAGTTTATGTGTACTAAGTTAGGTTACTGTTTGTTATGTAAAGACCCAAATACAAAGTCATCTCCAGGCCAAATTTAGTTTAATTTAACAGAGTGGAAGGCAAAGAATGAAGCCATGAGTCTATCTTGACAGAGAACCTTGTTCTTATTTTCTTAATGTGTGAATCTGTGAACCCTAGACCTCCCTTAGCTTCATGAGACTTCACTACAACTTTTAGCCACATACATGGAAATTTTCAGTCTTGCCCATGACTTCTGGAAGGCAGGAATGTACAGTCCTTTATAAAAGTCTTACTATTAAAGGATCAAGCACCAAATGGTGATCAGTAGATAGTGAAAATCAGTTCTCTTCCCTTCAAGGTTATCCTCACCCATACTGAATGTCCTCCAGTGGGCCTTAGAAGCCTCTTCTCTGGCTTTCCCCTCCCTTCCTTCTCTTTCTCGTGATCATGTCTACCTTTCCAAAGCTTTCCTTTTTTCTCCTGCCAGCTTCTGTTTGTTCCTCCCTGTGGAGCTAGGGTGGGTGGTGCTAGTGGAGGTAGTGGAGATGTGTGTGCTTCAGGTCCTGCATAGAGAAGGGAGGTCATGAAGAAGAGGGCTGTGTCTGAATATTGTGAGAGCAAAACTCTGGTGTATTACTTAAGTGTCTCAGTCTCTTGTCCCTGAATTTCAAATATCTTTTACTATGTTTTATGGCCAGGTTCCTTGCAAGGAGATGATTTTGCTCCTAGTTCCAGAAAAGGAGAGGGAAGGGAAAGAAAATCTCATTCTGCCATATTTTCACAAAATTAAGTTGGTCCCCATTAAATGGCACAGAATATGTCACTTTGGAAAACTTTTATTGTCCATTCTAAGTTCGTAGAGCCCCAAAGCAAATCTAAGGTACATCTTGAAACTTGTAACTAATTCTACAAAATAGAACGAAAACAGGCAACTTCTTGAACACTTTTGAGGAATAAACTGAGGCACATAGGCAGAATGCAATTAAAAGCACATCTTAAACTTTTAAAAGGATCGTGACAGCAGTAGAAGCATCTGACCATTTCAAGACAAGCCTCCTAGTTACAAGGAAGTCAATTTTATTTATCTAATCTTTTCAGAGCCTAATAATATGGGAAATACATGAGGTTATTTTACTTTATTTGAAAAATAATTCATCTCATTTTTTCCAGTTCTCTCAAATGAAATCTGCCTGGTGCCTCCAAAGGCTGGAAGCCATTTTTTTTGTTGTATTTTTGCACATTTCAGATTTTTTGCTTCATCAGAGGGTCAGTTTCTGTAAGTTGTAAGGTGTCTCTGGAATCAGGCAATCTTATGTCAGAATCCTCTCCAAATATTCAGATTGTAATTACTACAGTGCCAATGAAAAACAGCTTCTTAGACAAAAGGATGAAGATGGTAGAAGCAAAGGACTATCTGTCTGCCCTCAGTTCCTGAGCTCTCAAGGAAAGAAGTTTTTTTGTTAGAGGAATGAGATTGTGGCTCTAAAGCATATGGAAAACCTCTACCAGTAAGTTATATCATCAGGGACTAAGTTCAGTGGGGTATGCCACAGATAAATGACCTTTTTGACCCATGACACTGGTAATTGATCACCTGCTAGAATGAACCATGAAGGGAGGGCACCTGAGAACAGGATGGACCCTTCTGTAATCATGAGTTTATAAATACAAAGGCTGTGGTGGCAAGACCCTGCTCCAGTTTTGGTGGCTCCTGAAAAATAGGGCATGTTGTCATGACACATGGATGTTTTATAGTCTCATCTATCTAGATATGACAATATTAATTGAACTGTCGGATTGCTGGTGACTAGATACTTGGTCTAAATACTTAGAATTACAGAGAAAAAAATTCCCAGGGGGTCAAAGCAGGTGTACTTAATGTGGAATGCAAAATTCATAGAGTTAGTGCTGCCTGCCTGCTTTTATCTGGTCAGAGATTCCAGGGAGCTGCAGGGCTCATTCATGCTTGAAGGATTATATTAAGATGTCTGGTTCTTACAGAGCTGTCTCAGGCAAGCATGTTGTGTGCACAGCTGGTTCTGTTACCTTCAAATACCAGTTAGTTTTGAATTAAGACTTTGATGAAAGATGTCAGTGTTGATCTTGGGAAACTCTCTACACATTAATTCAAGAGATGTGTTAGCTAGAGTTTGGGGCACAGGTTTGGAGATGTACTAAGAGGAGAAAGGGAAACAAGGTATTATTTCTATTTTACCTGATTCTGGATGGGAAAAAGTGTTAGACCTTGCCACTTTCTGAGATTTGGGGTGGGAATTAAAACACAGATTACCATTGATTTTAAAACATTGAGTTCATTTAATCATGAACACAGCATTCAGCATTTTCTCAATGGACATATGACAATGGCAACTCTGTAAGAAAGAAGAAGAGAATTAACTTTTGGTCTTGTAAATAGCAACCCAGAATTCTAACTGCCCATGATTCTCTGAAGAATAAATTTGTTGAGGCCGCCCAGTTTTTGCAACTGCCATGAAACCTCTTAAAGATTTTGTGTTTGAGAGCCTCACTCAAGATGGTTACTTAAAAATGACTGTGGTGTGGAATATAAGTACCTTCAGGAAACTGTCCTGGAAACTCATAGTCAAAGACAGGTGACTGGCCACTGCTCCACTGCTCTGTTGATGGAAGTACCCCATTGTATGGAGTTTTTTTATTTTTTATTTATTTTTTTAACATGAAGTCTTGCTCTGTAGCCCAGGCTGGAGTGCAGTAGTGCGATCTCAGCTTATGGCAACCTTTGCCTCCTGGGTTCAAGCTATTCTTCTGTCTCAGCCTCCCAAGTAGCTGGGACTACAGGCACACACCACTACACCCAGCTAATTTTTGTGTTTTTAGTAGAGATGGGGTTTTACCATATTGGTCAGGCTGGTCTCGAACTCCTGACCTCAGGTGATCCACCTGCCTTAGCCTCCCAAAGTGCTGGGATTACACGCATGAGCCACCACATCTGGCCTGGAGATTTTAAGTAGTGTCTAGTTGGCTTTGCCCAGCCAGGAGGGTGATTGGAGGGTGAGCATATCACTTCCCTATTATCTTATTCATTGCCTTTACCAATCTACCCCCAAATTGGAAGTTATCAGTTCCACAGCACCCACTCGGACCTGCCTATGTGTCTTCTCTTGTCTCGCTTCTAAATGAGGTAAGTTATGCTTTTTCTTGCCTTCATATCTTTGTTCGCTCCTTTTCTTTCATTTAGATTCTCTTCTGCTTCTCAGAGTTCATCCCAAATCCCCTGTTTCTGAGGTTGGCACATAACCCCTTGGAGCTAGATGTTCAGTAAATACCCAAGACATGAAATGAAATGAAGTGAAACAAAACGAAATAAAAAGGGGCCCTCACAAGACGCAGCTTTTTCATAACTTCTCCTGGCGATGTGCCCTTCAGTGGCTTCCTGAGCACTAAAGGCATTCATTATCGGTGGGACCGCCCTTGAATGGGCACTGCTGTTACCCCCAAGTCCCCAAGCTTCTCTGTGTTCTCAGGAGCCCTTCGTGTGCCAGAGCAGGAGTGGAGAGCTGGGCATGACCTCTTCTCTGTTACTCTTTGCTTTAAGTGTATGAAAACAGTTCTGCTTTGTCTGTTTCTTACTGGGAGCTCAGAGTAAACACAGTTACACATTCTTGATTAACATCTCTCAGCCTCCTTGTAATTCAGATAAATCCAAGTGAGAGACATCGTGCTGTATTCCATTCATCCATTTATTCATGGATGAATGAATAAATTCATAGACAAATGAGTAAGTGGACAAATGGAGTACAGAATGATACCTCAATTCAATGATATCCTATGGATTTGACCCCAAGTCCCTTATTGGTTCAGGGTCAGATCTATAGGATACAATGGTGATCCAGTAGACAACATCCTTGCCCTCAAAAATTTAGGGCTATGGTACTGAGCCAACTTGGTGTGCCTGTCTCCTTTGTCTTTAGGTGTTTTCCCTGTAAGCTTCCTCTGATTCTTAGCAAGTGGATTCTAGGCAGGTCTGTTATACTCTTCTGCCTGGTGAGGCCAGGCAGGTATAATGGGGCTGGATTTAATACTACCTGGAGGTGACAGTGGACCATGTAAGGGGTCGGGGGGATCTCTGAGTCTTTTATTCCCTCCATCCCAAGATCAGGCGCTTGGGGCTTACCCTTTCCCACTCACCCTTTACTTGATGTCAGACCCCCACTCTTGGTTTCAGGTGTATAAACCTGATGAATAGGGCTTGTCCACGTGGGACAGTTTGGATGGCAAGGCTGATATTTGGATGGGGTGCAGTTGATGGTGGAAATGAGGACAGCTCAGATGGCCACTCAATGCAGGTGGCAAAGGAGCTCATGGGAATGGTGGCTGATGGTGTGCGGGTTGGGATCAGCTCCTGCCTGGGTCTTAGGTACTGGTCAATGACCATGCGTGTGAACATGGCCCTGCGCAGTTGCTCAGAGCTGACCCAGCTCCTTTTGGTCCTGTCTGTCCAGGTCCAGCCTCCTCACCATAGATTCACAGAGCTTTGCTCAGGTCAGACTCCCTGCTTCCTAGGCTGGACAGTTCTCCTCTGCTCTCTGTATCATACTCTCTGGTCTTTGTCTAGTTTTTTGGTCAATCCATTCATTTGAGCAGTTTCTCAAAGGGGTTGCTATTGGCATTGTGATAATTAAATAACCATAATTAAAGCCCAACCTCCATATTTCCAGCTCAACCCTACTTTCCACCTCCACCATCCTTGAGAAGGAGGGGGAGGTACCACTTCTCTTGAGGATCCCAATGACAGAGTCATGGGCACAAACCCTAAGCCTTGTTTTCTTTAGAGTTCAGATTTTGATTCACAAAAACTATTTTTTCCTCTCAAAACGGCTGGTTTCTATAGCACAAAAATGTTCGGCTTTCTCCAATTATCTTGTTTCTGTTATGAATTTTGAATATCCATGTACAAGCTTAGAAATGGAATATTAAAATGGTGTTTTTGCATCCCTGCTGTAATTCTACCTGGGGCAATGAATAGGTGGGGGTGGGATGAGGCCTGGCAATTCCAAGGAAAAATCCGTGTTCAACATTTCCAAATTTCAGTGCAGTGCCCTTGTCTGCCTCAGCAGAAAAAATACAGCTTAGGCCCCAGTGGGGCCCCTACTCCATCAGCTGTGGCTTTCTATGACATCACCTGGAGCATCATCCACCTCCACCTTGGCCCCACTTTAATCAAGACAGAGAAAAATAGCATGGCTCCTTAAGATGTCCAAAGCTAAAATCGAAGAGTCATTTTTCAGGAGGTGGTGGGCACAGATTTAGGAAAGAGAGGACAAGACACATTTCTAGTTTGAAGCAAACAGATCTGTACCAGAAGGTGAGGACAAGGACAAATTTGGAGAAATTGCAGAGAGGGTCCCAGGCCCTCAGCCAAGGTTAAGAAAATTATTCAGCATAAAAGCAGCATCTCATTAGAAAATATATGTTAGGTAGATTAGTAAATCATGAAGAAATACAAATAGCCGAGAATGCTTATCTTGCTTTACTGAAAAGTGAACACCAACAGAATGACAAAGACGTAAAAAGAGTAAATTGGTAGAGTCTGTTAGTACTGAGTGTGGCCAAGGGGGTGAGGTGGGGAGTGGACATTTGCTTACTTAGCCATTAAGATGGTGAGCTCAGATATCCAGAACATTCTGGAGTATAGTTTGATGTAAGTGTTGATATCCTTAGAAAATATATACTCTTTGATAAAGCAATTTTACTCTTGTATACACAAAGAATGTTTATCCCAGCTTTATTTATAATGGAGAAAAATTGGAAAATACCTAAATATAAATCAGCTGAGGATTAGTTAAATAAATTTATGGCATGGCCATTCACCATAAGATTGATCTGTATTTATTGATCAGGAAATATAGCCATCTGTTTTTTGTTAAAAGTTTTTTGACATACAAAAAAGTACGTAATTAATGTATACAATTTGATGAATTTGAAAATAAGTATATCCCTGTGAAACCACCATAATAATCCATGTCATAAACCTATCTATCTGTCCATCACCTCCAATCACCTCCAAAAGTTCCCCCATCCCTTTTATTATTATTATTACTTTTGTGATGGGAGCATTTAACATGAGCATATTTTAAATTGTTCAATACAGGATTGTTAACTATAGTCACTATGCTATACAGTGTATCCCTAGGACTTACTTGTTTTGTATAATAGAAATTTTGTATCCTTTGACTAACTTCTTCACATTTTTCCTTCCCCACCATATAGTTTGTTTTGTTTTGTTTTTGTTTTTTGAGATGGAATCTCGCTCTGTCACCCAGGCTGGAGAGCAGTGGTGTGAGCTTGGCTCATTGCAACTCTGCCTCCTGGGTTCAAGTGATTCTCCTGCCTCAGCCTCCCAAGTAGCTGGGATTACAGGCACTCGCCACCATACTGGGCTAATTTTTATATTTTTAGTAGAGACGGGGTTTCGCCATGTTGGCCAGGCTGGTTTCAAACTTCTGACCTCAGGTGATCTGTCCACCTCGGCCTCCCAAAGTGCTGGGATTACAGACGTGAGTCACTGTGCCCGGCCATATGTTTTTTAAGGGGGGAAAAATAAGACTTTAAAGCGTCTAAAGATAGTGTCATGCCATCCTGGTAAACATTTTAAAATTACACACACACACACACACACACGTATATATGTTTGGAAATGTCTAAAAGGCTGTATGCTAAAATGCTATCTCTTGGCTGTAAGATTGTAGGCAGTTTTCGTTCATTTCCTTAGAATTTGTCTGTATTTTCTGAATGCTTGGTAAAGAGAATAGTCAGAATAAAAGAAGGCACTTCCTCTTAGGAATCCAGTGTAGGTTATTTGTGCTTTTCATCTCATCAGTATCCAAAAAATGGCTGGGAGAGATGGGACACAGAAATTTGCAAGAGTCCTGAGACTGCCCTGGGAGCTGAAGATGATAATAGCTTTTCTTTCTGGAATGAAGAAAAAAGAAGATTCAATAAATAGTTAAATAAGGTTTGGATTTCTTTTAACTTTTGTTCTGCCACGTATATAGCCCATGTGTAACAAGAAGGTATTTGTCATATCATGCTAGTGTTTTCTTTTCCTTAGGAGGAAATGATGTATTTTGATGTCCTCGCAGAGGTAAATGGAGCATGCTTATTTATCTCTGCAGGACTATTTGTACTTTTTATCTTTCTAATGGCATCAAATGGAGCTGACCCCAGCAAGACTGCCTGATGGTCATGACCTTACAGGAGGTCTGAGTTGGCTGGAGGAAGCAGGCACATGGGGAAAAATGGAGACCAAACCCCAGAATGGTTAATCAAATGTGGTTTAGAAGCCTAGTTTAATATTATTTATTTTTCAAAGGAGTTTTTTTCTTTAAACAAAAGAAACAAGTGCATCAAGCATGGCCATACCATGGTGGGTCCACAGTTAGGTTTAAGCTTGGGCCTGTCTCCTTGGCATCTTCACTGGAGCCACACTTCCCTCAGCTTATTAGTAGGTATGTGTATGTGCGAATATCAGGGATTGTAGCAGGGTTATTAGAATCACTGGAAGCCTCAAATTTGAACTCCACCTTAAAGACTGGTATTTTAGTGGGAGCTGAATGATGAGAACACATGGACACGTGAGGTACAGGTGGAACACACACACTGGAGCCTGTAGGAGGGTGGGGGGTGTGAGGAGAGAGAGCATCAAGAAGAATAGCTAATAGATGCTGGGCTTAATACCTAGGTGATGGGAGGATCTATGTGGCAAACCACCATGGCACACGTTTACCTGTTGAACAAACCTGCACATCGTTAGTTTTATTTTTTAGACCACTTTATTTGCGCATGATTGACATATAAAAAGCTGTACATATTTAGGGTATACAACTCCATGAATCTGGGGAGAAGTATACACCTGTGAGACTATCACTACCGTCACATCAAGGCCATAAACACATCCATCATCTTCCAAAGTTTCCTCCCACCTTCTTTATTATTGTTATTATTATTTAATTATTCATCTTGGTGGTAACAACAGTTAACATTAGATTTACTCCCTTAGCATTTTTTTTTTTTTTTTTTTTTTTAGACAGAGTCTTGCTTTGTCACCCAGGCTGGAGTACAGTGGCACGATCTCAGCTCACTGCAACCTCCGTCTCCCAGGTTCAAGGGATTCTCCTGCCTCAGCCTCCTGAGTAGCTGGGATTACAGGTGTGTGCCATGATGCCAGGCTAATTTTTGTATTTTTGGTAGAGACAGGTTTCACCTGTTGATCAGGCTGGTCTGAAACTCCTGACCTCGTGATCTGCCTGCCTTGGCCTCCCAAATATACATACAGTCTTGTTAGCTATAGGCAACATAGCAGATCTCCAAAACTTATTTATCTTGCATAACTGAAACTTTGTGCCCTTTGGTCCTTACCTCTCCTTTCCCTTGCCCCCAGGGCCCTGTTCTACTCCTTGCTTCTACTAGTTAGACCATTTCCAATTCCACATGTAAGTGAAATCATACAGTGTTTGTCTTTTACAGAAACCACCAGCATTTTATTACTTTTATGCCAGGAAGACTCAAGTTTTGTGTTATGTGTATCCTTTAGTGAATAAGTAAGGGTACAGATAGCTTTTGTGAATGTATTTCTGAAAAGTCCAAGAAAATGCATTATTTACAAGCAGATTAAACATTCCTTCTGCAATTTCATTTATGTGCTTAATTTTCCCAAACCCTTATGAATACCAACAGATAAACTCAATCTCAGTACACAATTGATGACTTTATATATATAATTCTTATTTGATCGTTAAAACATGTATGTATATCAGTTTCTGAGCTCTGCACACCAATCTCTTCCCCTCTCTTGACACTGCCAGCCCTTATTTTGCCCTAGCTTTATGCAGTGACCTCTGCCCCTGCCAGCGTTTTTGTCTGGCTAGGCCCACATATGCGTAACTGAAATATCATGAATTCCAGATGAGTAGGATCCAAATTTGTGAGCTTATTCTATATGCTTATTAATTCCACTGCCCCACACAGGTGGAAATGTGGTTTTGAGAGATGTTGGACACTGTGAATTTTCCCCATGTACTGCAAGGATGGAAAAAACATGTGCTAAATAACTCTGAGCTGACCGACTGTAAAAACTCATGGTGCTCAATAGATCTTAAATTTTTATAATGGCTTGCTTACCTTTGGTGGTCTCGTTACTAGGCTTCAGTAATTGTTATGTTGGGATTCTGCCTAATGGTGGAAGCATTAATACCTCCCAGGTATTAATGCATTTAAGAAATCTTAAAATATCATTTAAGAAACCTTAAAAACATTGTTTTAAGGTTTCTTAAATGAAATTAATACCTAGGAGGTGCCCTTGCCTCTTTTCACTCATTAAACAGAATTTCTTTTTCTCTTAGCTTACATTAAATAGATTTAAGAGGACAAAGGAGTTCCTAAAGGGAATAGAAAAATGTGCTAGAGTGAGATGTAAGAATGCAGCTAGTCAAACACTGTATACAAGCATATGTTAGGAAGCTTGATGGTGGTCTAATTGGTTAGATTAGAAATCTTCTTGAAAAAACACCAGCTACCAAAGATGAGAACTGTGTGTATATTTTGAAATAAAGTGGGAAAACCAGGTTAGCATGAGGATTAGTAGGAGGCCAAAATGACTTTAAAAAACAGGCAATTGAAGCAAAGTGCTTTTAAAGTTTCACTGATTTAATTAAAATCAGAATTATTTATCTTAAGCTGTGGTTTCTTTCTAGATTCATGGTTAAGAATACTGATTCTGGTGCTAGACTTTCTATCTTTAACTGTGGGCTAGCTTTGTCATATTGGATGAGTTGTTCACTTCTGTGAGCCCTAGTTTTCTCATCTGATAAATAGGGATGACAGTAGTATCTGTTTTATAACATTGTTATGTGGTTTAAAGAAGGTAATCTGTATAAAGCTTAAATAGCATGATGCCCAGACGGAATGTATACTGTTAATTTATGAGTGCCTCTTGTTCCACAGATGGTGTTATTTCTGCTCTAGACTTGAGGGATGTAATATATTTCAGTATATACTTTGCATCCTCACACAAAGTATCTTACTTGATTCTTCCCACCATCTTTTGAGGTAGGCAGGGCAGGTGTTATTATTACCCTGTAGTAATCAGGGTAGGGAAGGTAATATAGTTTGGATATTTGTTCCCTCCAAATCTCATGTTGAAATTTGACCCCTGGGGTTGGAGGTGGGGCTTGGTGGGAGGTGTTTGGGTTATGGGGGTGGATCACTCATGCATAGCTTGGTGCCTTCCTCATGGTAATGGGTGAGTTCTCTCTCTATTAGTTTATGTGAGAGCTGGTTGTTAAAAAGAGCCTGGAACCTCTACTCTTGTTCTCGTTCATCCTCCCTCTCTTGCCATGTGATATGCCAGCTCTGCTTTTTCTTCTGCTGTGACTGGAAGCTTCCTGAGGTCCTCACCAGGAGCAGATGCTGGCACTATGCTTCTTGTACAACCTGCAGAACCATGAGCCAAATAAATCTCTTTTAAAAATAAATTATCCAGCCTCAGTTATTCCTTTATAGAAACATAGAATGGACTAAGACAGTAGGCTTCAGAAACAAATAGGCCCCCAAAACTTTGATGGCTTAACCCAATCAATGTTTACCCACTGCTCAAGGAACAGTCCAAGGAAGGTATTTTGGGTTAGAGTGCAGCTTTCTTTCGCAGGGTCATTCTGGGATATATTTGCTGGCTTTGCCATCTCTAATATGTAGAAAACCAGGTCCTCATCCTTATCTACATGCAACTGGTGGGAAGAGGAACAAGAAATTTTTGGCTTGAAAAATGGCTCACGTCACTTCTGCACATATTCTGTTGTCTAGGAATGACAGTCAGATGGCCATGCCTCACTAGAAGGGACACCAGAGATACAGTCTAGCTGTGTGCCTGGGAAGAAGATGAAGCATATGACAGATTTATGGTGAAGAGCTAGCTGCCTCTGCCACACCATATGCATTTAACAGGGTGAAACTGAGTTCCTGGGAAGGTAATGCGATTTGCCCAATGTAGCATAGATCTTTGTAGCCATCGTCCAGCATGCTGAGATATGACATGAATCCTAGCTAGAATCGTAATTGGGGGTAGCAGAGCAGTGAAGAGGATATAGGAGGACAATAAGACAGAGCTGGGGTCACAGAGAGCTAGCCTGATATTTGGCATGGGGATGCCCAATCCAAGCAAATTCCCTGGGGAATGCTCACAGCTGCTTTGTTTAGTGCCCCATGCTACTTTGCTTGCATTTCTTGCTGTTTTTCCCATTCCTAGTCGCCTGGTGGGCCACTTGTCCTGGGTAAAGAAGTTTCAAATCTCTGCTGAGATAAAACAATAGCACCTCCCCAGCTGCTATTGTTGCAGGCATCCTGGCTGCAGGCTCAAGGAGAAAACCTTGAATCAATTTGTCTCATGGAGGCCGAGGAGTTGGCTGCCTGCCCTTCACAAGTTGTTAAAGTGAACACTTAGACTCTAGGGGAGCGAGGGTTGATTCTCACTCTGTGATCCTCCCCACTGATTGTTTTAGGTGCTGGGATGTCAGTGTCACAGTTCTGAGGGGAGAGGGGTTTAGTGCTGAGCCTTCCATCTCTTTCCTGCCTGAAATGCTTTTAAAAGGTAAAACTTCAAATTTGCTGGAATTTTGCCTGGATACTTTTTCTCTCCCAGCTAGACTCAACTGCTCTCCCAAAGTTATTCCCATTGGGACAAGAGTCTCAAAAGTCCATGGCTCCTCCCATTCTGGGAGAGGCAATTAATACCCAGGTCATATACAATTCAGACCCACGATGGAGGGGCTCCCTCTCGGTTCTGGCCGATGGCCAACTGGACCAGCCAACAAGTTTTGTTTTACTTGACATGAAAGCTGGTTGAAGTTAAGCAGGAGACATGTTTTTGTTTCTTTAATAAATAAAAGTACAGACTCTGTACACGAATAAAAGTAAAAGTCATTCCCCTGAGGTTTTTAGGCTTCCAAAAATAGTCCCAAGCTTAGCCAAGGCCCATGCAGCCAGAATTTCCATGGAAAGCTTCGCTGGTGCGGAAGAGGAGGTGCCAGTGCTGATGTGCAAACAGGCTGCCCCGTCCTCTCCCCCAAAGCCCTTCCTGTCTCAGCCACTGGGAGTTTAGAAAACAGGTTTTTGAAATCAGGTTTATTTTCTGGTTTGAGATAAAATCAATGGCAGCAGCAGCACTATTTATTTATCATGGAACCCAATTTGGGGGCTGCAAGGGGTCTGGGGAAGTGGATGGCGAGGTGGTTTACAATGGAAGAGTTGGGGGAATTTGTCCTTGTCAGACAGGGAGGACTGATTTCTTAAAATGAATGAAAGACACAGCAAGAAGATTATACTCAACAAACAGATGTTTTTTAAAAAAGTTTGTTTTAACGTGGCCTTCTTTTCCTCCAAGTAATTGATTATTCATGGCAAAGGCAAGCTGGTTAATAGCAAGAAATTGTCTCCCAGTATTTTTTGCTGAAGACTCCCACTCTTGAGGGTTTGCTGCACAGCTTAGAGGGCTGCTCACCTTGTCCACCTGCAGCCACAGCCCAGTTGTCTCTCCCTGAACAAGACTGTCTGAAGTATTAGCAGTTTTCTGCCCAGCACACTTTACTGAAGTTAAGGTTTTAGGGGAACTATTAGAAATATGAGAAAAAAAAGAACCAGACTGGCCAGGGTGGGTCACACCTCCTCTGCTGTACAGTGCCCCTTAGAAGGTGCTGTGGCTCAGAGGAACAAACCATCGCCTTTCTCTGGACCTTATCAAAATTGCCTCTGGTGTATTCTCTCCTTAGCTAGCCCCTCCCACTGCAGTTAGACCAGTCAATCTAAAATATGAATGTGGTCAATGCCACTTCTGTGCTTTATACCTTCAGTGAGTACCCATCACCTTTCAGATGAGTTTCAAGTTTTTTAGCCCAGTCTGCCAGCTGTGCTGTGATGTGACCTCTCTCTGTCGCTCTAGCCTCATTTAAAAAATCTTTTTCATCTCATTCTTTATGCTATTTTTACATTGAGCTGCATGTGGTACCCCCAACATACGTCCACACCACCAAACTTCACTCACATTTGGAGTTTTGCTCACATTATTCCTTTATCAGTCAGATGTTTTGATTGTAAGCAAATGAAACCAACCCTGGTTAACTTAGGGTTTAATTTATGAAAGGGACACTGGGCAGCTTACAGAAGTGCCACTAAAGCCGAAGAATTAGGTCAGAAGCTAGCCAGCTGAAACCATAGCTCAAATCATGCTCTGGAACAGACCTATTGAGGTTACATTGCTGCAGCCCACAGCGTTGTGGCCAGCACTGCCCTCACCCTGACGCTGGGGCCTGGGGCTGCCCCTGGCTTCTTTGGCATCACAGTCTTTGGGAATGAAACCTTGATATGGCTCCTGACAGTGCCAGAAATGACATTTTGTGGTCTGTGTTTCATTGTACCGTTAGCTCGTGGTTTAATGCTTTTGGCCTGTGTATCTATCTGATTGTCCGAACCTAAGTCACATGCCTACTTCTTAACTGTATAGAAGAAAGGGAAGTCTCAGGGTTGTACACCTTCTATAGTAGGAATTCTGCCTACTTCAAAAGGAGGAAAATTCTCCAAACAAAGGAATGAAGTTCACAAACTGAGCAGCCCAAAGAAAGATAACTGGCCCTTATAATTCCTCAGCCTTTGTGACAATTCTGTGAGCTGCTCAGTGTCCTTTCATGGATAACTTGCAGTGCTTTGTATCATCTTTATTTACTAAGTTAAATCTTGCTCATGTTCTAACATAAGCACAAGTATGTTTGCTGCAAAGAAGTCTTCCTTGCACCCCAGGTTGGGATTAATCTTTTCCTTAGCCTTTGAGTGTATTTATGCCTTATCGCTTATGACATTTTATTGTGTTCCTGTGTAAGTACGTGTGTCTGTCTCTCATTTGTAAACTCCCCCAAGGGTATGCAGTTTGCCCTAGACATCTTTGGACTTCCAGTGCCTAGCACAGCATTTGGCTTATATGACATGTCCAGTGAATTCACTCACTCACTCACTCACTCACTCACTCAGTCAGTTACTATTTGTTGAACTGAATGGAGCTGAATTGCCAATGATTACACACGTAATCAGTGACAGAGCTGGAGTAGAACTCAAGTCTCTTGACTTTAGTGTTTCTAAAGTGATGGAAGCTGTGACATCCCTCCTTTCCTCTCCTTTCCCCCTCTTCCACCCTAATCATTATTTATTTCGTTTCATAGTTCATAGACTTCTGCTAGTCTTTATCCTTCCCAGTAAATTTCTCTCCTAACCATTGTCTTGACAAATGGTTTAAGGAACCCAGAGCTGTTGATTTGTAAACTGTGGTCCTGCCAGATCAAGGGGAGGCATGAAGACCTTGGACTTGGAGTAAGCAAATGCAAAGAACTTTTGGGAATGTATGTGCAGCTACAATTTTGTCTTCAGTAATTACGCCAGAAATTGAATTAGGTTTTCTTGGAGCAGAAGGTCTAATAGATCAATGCTCTGGCCTATGAGCCCTCCGGCCAAGAAGTGCATGCGTTTTTAAGAGGAACATAAACACAGCTCACATCGGTCATACAGCAGCTTGGGTAGATGGATTTATACTTCAGCAGACAGTTGGTCCCTGGGTAGAAACGTGGCCAGGGGCCAGGAGACCCCAGTTCAATTTCTAGTTAAGTCATCTCTGTTTATTTCTCACAAAATACATATTTAAAAAAATTTGAAATTAAAACGTCATGCTTAAAGCACTCTATAGTAAACAGAGGCCTTAAAAGAAGAGCTGTTGCCAGCATCACTTTTTGTTAAAGCTGTATCCAATTTAAAGTTTATTTTATACCCAGGGTACGGAATGGTGTGCAGAGTGCTGCAGAAATCACCACACATCTGAGTAGGACTGATCAGATGTTTTGGCAGGACATCTCTCTGGATGGGACACCCACAAGCTTTTGGGGTTGGCTTTGGGCATTGATGAACACATGTGGACAGGCACGAGGGGCGTTAGAAACAAGGTGTGTGTGTCTACAACCGCTCCTTTCTGCTGTGCTCAACAAGTCCTACTGATTTTACCTTTTACGTATCTCTCGTATCTCTCCTTTGTCTTCATCTTCTTCCTGTCCTGGACCCCATTGCTATCCGCTCCTAATTCGTGTCTCTGCATCCACTATTGTCTCTCTCCAATCAGTCTAGACCATTTCACTCACACCACCCACATCTGTTTCAAATCCACCGGTGGCCTCCTGTTGCTGATAGAATAAAGGCAAAAATTCTTAACATGGCCCAAGCCCTTCTGATCTGGCTCCATCCAGCTCCCCAGCCTGATTTGTTCTCTGTGAGGTGGCCATGCTGGCCTGCCAGGCATGTGACCTTGTGCCACATCCCTCCTGCCTCAAAGACACCCTCGTGCTGTTCCTTCTATCTTGGAAGAGCTCCACGATGCCCTACCCCTTGCTCTTCCCTGGCTTAATGCCCACCTATGCTTCAAATCTTGGTTTAGAGATCACTTCCTCAGAAAACTCTTCTCTACCCTCCCACCCCCCATGAGATCCTCTTGTTCTCTACTCTCACAATACTGCAAGAGCATTTTTATTCTTTTTAGCATTTGTTATCACTTGAGCTGACACAATTATTTCTGTGATTGAAGAATCTTGTTTCCTCTAACAATAATGGAAACATGTCTGGAGGACTAATTGGATATCTGGAAATTTCTAAGTGTGTCAATATATTAACATACTTGGTTTTTACAAACATTGAGAAACTATTTCCTATTACTACCCTCTCTGAGGGGTTAAGTAACTAGCTCACAGCTGCATAGCTAATAATCACAGATTTGAGATTTGAGCCAGGCCGGCTGACCCCAAGGTGGACATACTTCTTCATGATTCTGTGTTGCCTTCCTACTACATCCATGTTTCTCAGTCTTTCTTTCACATTTGCCTTCCCCATCACTCAGTTCTTGAGGCCAAAGAACCTTCGCCAAGGTATGTTTTACTGATCCTCTCCCATGAAATTTTACTACACTGTTGTGTGCAGAATAACGCCCCACTCCCTAAGATATTCACACCCTAAATCCTGGAACCTGTGAATATCTTATATTACATGGCAAGGAGGGAATTGAGGCTTCAGATGGAATTCAGGTTGCTAATCAGATGACCTTGAGATGGGAGATGATTATCTGGGTGGGCCCAGTGTAACCACAAGGGCCCTTATGAGTGGAAGACGGAAGCCAGAGAGCTAGTGTCAGAGCGATGCAGTGTTAGAAAGACTTGACTAACCATTGCTGGCTTTGAGGATGAAGGAAGGTACTATAAGCTAAGGAATGCCAGTAGCCTCTAGGAGCTGGAAAAGGCACAGAAACAGATTCTCCCCTAGATTCTGCAGAAGGAGTGCAGCCCTGCCAACATCCTGATTTCAGCCCAGTGACAGAGCTCCTAAAACTGAAAGATAATAATTTCTGTTATTTTAAGCCACTGAGTTTATGGTAACTTGTTATAGCAGCAGTAGAAAACTAATACAACTCGTGTGTGTGTGTGCTGTCTGCATATTTGTGTTTTATATACAAAAAGAATAAAGATTTTTCCACCACCCAAGAATTTACTTCTCCCAATATTACCCCATGGAGAATGTATGTACTGGACTACAAAACAAGAATGGTCTCTGACTTTGATCACTATTCCATCTCTTGTTCCTAGCATAGTGCCTAACACATAGTAGGCACCTAATAAGTATTAGTTGAGTAAATGAGTGAATGAATGATTGGATGACTACGAATTTGAATTAAGAGCCAAATACTGCTTGTAAAAAATAAAAAGGGCTAAAGGATTCCATGTTAGGAACAGAGTGAATCAATGTTTTTGAATAACTATGAGACCATAGTACTGTGAATAGCACGTTCATCACCACGGATTTATCAATTTCCAAAGGTACCTGCAGCATTTGGTTAGACCAGTGGAGGTACCAGCAGAAAGCATCCTGGGAATATCAGCTCTGGGGTGTGCCGTGAGCACAGTGGCAGGCAAATGGCTTTCGGCCATTTGGGGTAATTGAATGAAAGAGCCTCACATCTAAGGAAAAGTCATCAAGGTCCACTGTGAACCGGGCAAAACTTCTTGGCTTATCAATAGTCAAGCTTCCTATGTACCAGCTTCCTTTTGTACATTCTCTTTATAGAACCCATGCACGGTCAGTATTTTAATCCCCATGAGGCTGCTCAGAGAAGCCAAGTGTCTTGCTCAAAATCTCTTCATAAAAATTTTCTAGGTACTCCAAATCTAGAAAAGGAATGCTCTCCAATTCATTATCATTAACTTAGCTCATCACAGTCTCTAAGATTTGAGTTTAAATGAGTCATTTTTAAGTTTTAGGTGGAGCCAGGGAACATCAGGGGCCTATACTATTTTTCTGCCAGTTCCCTTTCTTCCCTCTCGTTTGCCAAGTGTCCACTTGCAAAGGGCTTTCCAGGGCTCCAATGTTAGTGGCCCAGCTTTTGCAGGAGAACCTATATCATCATGTGGTCTTCTGGCAAGCTTCACTCTGGGGAAGGTGCAGGCTCTTCCCGGGGCCTGCTCTGTGTCTGTGTAGTGGTGATGACGGGAGTACTAAGCTCTGTTGGATGACAGGACATGCTGGCTTTGGTTTTGCCCCAGCACTGGCAAGTTGAGCACATTCCTTTTTGACCCTCCTAGAGCTGCTGTGTGGGGCAGTCAGGCAGAAGCACACCATTGGGGTGGGTCTAAGGGGATGGAGTGTGGAATGTGCTGAGCTCTGTCTTCCTTGCCAACTAGGAATGGGAAGACTGGAGGATTGCTGGAGGGAGGGCGGGGGTCTTCATGGAAGTGGCCAAGATGGGAGCCAGGGCACCGCACAGTGCAGGAGGCATCTGGGGGAGTCATTTCTCAGGCACATGAGAGGAATGGTCTCAGAGCCGCACTTGGCAGAGTCTGTCTCTTCATTTGATCTTACCACATGGCAATCTTGGTCTCCAGGGCCCATGCATAACTAACGAGGAACACTTGTCTGGCATTCACGATTACAAATAATTTTCCTGTGCAAGATCTCAGGATGGTGAATCTTGAGGGGATCTGGCGTAACTTCTCCATGGCTGTTTTGCTTCCATATTTTAGCAATCATTGATTCTCGTACCTACTATGTGCAGTGATAATGGGAAGTGCGAACATTTGGCTTGCATTTTTCACTCAACATATTTTTGACTTCCATTATCCAATTTTATCTTATATTCTATACTGTGAGATTGGATCTTATGTCCTCATATTTTTTTCAGATGAGAAAATTAAAGCTTAGAGGGCAAGTTAACATGTACTAGTTTGTTAAGCTGTGGATACTAATATGATCTACCATAGTATTAACACTACTCTAAGTGCTTACATTCACTTAATTCCCAGAGCATTATTATTCTCAGCTGGCATGTTCAAAACCTGAGGTGCAAAGTGACTAACAACTTGCTCAAGATCATGTAACGAATAAGAAGAGGCAGGATGTGAATTTAGGCAACCTGGCTCCATAGACTAGTTTCAACCACTGTACTCCCCTCCAAAGCAGGTTCAACACCAGGGATCAGTTCCATACTGTTCTTTCCTCTCTACCATGCTACCTTTCTGTGTCAAATGATCTGGAATATATAAAGGAAAATGACATTGTTCTTGCTACAGGCTGTGGGGGGGAAAAGGTGTGCAGCAGGTGATTCTATGTGCTAAGCTGAGGTCAAGGGGAGCTCTAGGGAACCCTCAGGAATGGTCTAGGAGACTTAGACCTTGTAGCCTCCATAGCCCCTTTCCTGCTGATCCTTTTCCTACTGCCTGGCCAGTCCTAATTTCTCCTCGAAATAGAGTAGCCCTCGCAGTTGTCCTGGGTTGGTCATTTTGACCTCATATTCAGGGGTTTGGGGCCATTTCTCTAGGAAGTTTCTCCCCATATGCAGCATGACCAATAAACGTAAAGGTCACCAGCAAGCAAATTGCTCGAAAGAAGTATCACAAACTGTCCTGTACCAAATGCTCTACTTCCTGAAGATGGAGACCTTTTGGGCTTCTGGCTGGTTTCTCACCAACTTGGAAGGATCATTTGTTGCTGCTTCAGCTGGGTGCTGCCATTTCTAATCTTGAACTGAACAGCACGTCATGGCTACTTTCCCCCAGCTATGAGCTCAGTTCAGCCTTGATATGTTTCTGGGGTTGATGGCTTAAAATATTTTCAATTAGAAGTGTCATTTAGTTACCATCACCACCACAATTTTGCCAGAATACCTACAGTTTGGTTGCTTTGATCATCACGTTCTTCCTGCTAGCTCTGAAAGTATATCTAGGCCCCCTGTTGTGGTTCTTGCTAGCTCTTTTCCTTGCCTACTTCAAGTATATGTCTTTGTCATCACAGTTTAAAACTTCTGGAACCCTGGATGATTAATGCCTTGTACAGGTATTTAGGAGATATTCATTTGTTTAGTTCATGCTTTAAATTAGGCAGGAACCACCCCCTCAAATTGACTTAGAATTTGTTTGACTGTTTGGGGAACAAGTTACATAGAAGTTGAGTCTCACTCACCAATAAGGGTCTCAGATAGTCTTGCTTTGTGGTTTATAGTGAGAAAGTGATAATCTGTGTTCATTTCTAAGGTTATCTGATGTCATGTTTCCGTAGCACTTTGCTCTTAACCTCGATGTAGCGTTTAGTACCTATATTAGAATGATTTGTTTCATGCCTGTTTCTCCCACAGACAATAAGCTTCTCAAGGTCAGGAGTCTGCCTCATTCATCTTTGCATTTGCAGTCCAAGCACAGTCCCTAGAACACAATATGTGTAGAAAAATCAAATCAGTGTCTTTGATCTATTTCATAAATAATTCACTAATGTCCACCACTGAGTCATAACTATATATCTCCAAGTATTAAGTTTTTAGCTTGAGCAATTTAGTAAAAACTGTAGACTAAAATTCTTTTTTATTTCTGTAGCAATCCTGTGTTCTTCCACTTCTCCAAGCATATGATATTAGAACTGCTTAGCATGCTGAAGAAATCTATTATTTTCACTTGTGTTGATGATAATTCCAGTAACAAACATTCATATTATATTTACTATATGTCAGATACTGTTTTAAGAGCTTCCATGAGTTTTCACAACAATCCTGTTATTGGCTTCATTTTAACAAGAGCCAAAGAGACTAGCTTAAGGTGATGCTAACTGGGAAAGCTGGGGTGTGGACCTGGTAGAATGAGTCAGAGGGGATGCACTTAGATTCTGTTATGCTTCGTTTTTAGTAACTTCCTTAACCAAGCAATACTTACTGAGATTTTGTGGAATAGATTTTCTTGCATAACCTTGACAATAAGACTAAGAGGTATAATTTTTATTAATTTCATTTTTCAATGGAAGAAACTAAAGCACAGGTTAAATAGCTCGTCCAAGGTGATATCACTAGTAAAGGGAGAAGACTGAGTTTAGAAACAGATGCCCTGCTCCTTCTCTCCAATCACTGCTAGCTACAAATCAATTAACTCTAACCATTTCATTAATTCTGGGGCCTAGTTTGTTAAAATTTTCACTTTGCTAATTTGAGTCATAAGAAAAGGGGCTTTGGAGTTTAACAGACCTTGATTTGATTCCTTATTCTTCCACTTTCTAGTTTTGAGACATTGGTCAAGTCAACTCTTGGTGTGTCAATTTCCTTGTCATGAAAATGGATTTTCAAACACTGCATGTTCTCGCTTATAAGTGGGAGCTGAACAGTGAGAACACATGGACACATGGGAGGGAACAACATGCACTGGGGCCTGTTGGGGATGGTGGTCAGGAGAGGGAGAGCATCAGGAAGAACAGCTAATACATGCTGCATTAATACCTAGGTGATGGGATGATCTGTGCAGCAAATCACCATGGCACATATTTACCTATGTAGCAAACCACATCCTGTCCATGTACCCCTGAACTTGAAAGTTAAAGAAAAAATAAAAAAGAAAATGAGTTTTATATGTGAAAATTAGATGTGAGGATACCTGAAGAGAGTGCCTGGTGCAGGGTTAAGCTCTGTACATATTAACTTCTATTCACAGGGTTGGCAGGTGGCCACGTATGTAGTCCAGTGGCAGAAGGAGGATTTGAACTCACAACTCTCTGCTTGACCTTGTTGAACCCCCTACTTTTCGTCTGTCTCCTTGTGTTCTTTTTCTGTATCCTCCCGTCTTCACCTTATTTAACGGTTTAATTGGGTGAGAGGATGTGTAAATGCCCTTTTCAGAACAAGAAAGTTTTATTAAAGCCTCCTTGATTTCAAAGACAGGAAAGTATTGATTATAGAACTAAATAGTTCTGGGAGCAATGTTACTGAGTTAAAGAAGGAGGAGCAATAGAATTAGGTCTGTGAAAATTTGTAGTCTGTGGGCCTATTGTTAGTTATACCTCAGATAAGTCTTCTGGAAATAGCTGTTTAGAGCAATATATGAATCCTGGAAATAAAAAAAAAATCAGAAAGATTAGATAACCTCCAGGATAAAACAAAACAAACAAAAAAATAAATAAAGGAAAAATAAAAAGAGAGAAATAACAAATACCTTCTTACCCTGATAACAGATCTGTGCCATTTAGGAGCTATCAAACAGTGCCTGGACTTTAACACCATTCTTTTCACTCCATTTCAAATGCCTTAAAGACACTAGCTTATGGTAAGTTCTCACCTTCTACAGAAGCAAGGTGGAGGCAGATCAGCCTGCAAGGTGAACCTCGCTTTCTAGGGGAGGGAGAAGTAGCAGTCTGGCAACTTCACAGGAGCCTTTGCCTCTCTGCATGGCCACAGTCACCTGGCAGCTGCTGTAGCTTAGGCTTGGGCAACCCCAGGCTCTAAGCTCTTCTCAGTAACTGCTTTCCTTTTGCAAAATCACGATGTTCTTTCCCAAGTTAGGGGACAAGAATTTTCTTTTCCAGAATGTACTTGAAACTAGGATACAATTACTCATCTGGTTTAATTTAAAATGCAAAATCTTTGAAAAATAGGTATTTTCAAAATAAGCGTCTTGGTTTGGAGCTCTGGTTCTCATTAACTTGGCTGAAGCTTTTGATGATATGTTGGAACTGCTTAAACACCAGCTCACACGCCTGCTCTCAGGTGTTCCTAAACCCGCTGCTTTCCCTGGGGACCACAGGCCTGCGGCACCCTGACAGCCCCACACTGCAGCCTGGCGTTCCCCTCGCTCCATCCGTGACTTTTTTGAAAGGGAGCTGAGTGGTTTAATGTGATGTTTTGATAATCTCTGCCACTCTGCTGAACTGCACAGGGCAGGAATGACAGTACTTGGGGGTCTGGTTCTGCCTTCAAACACTTGCAAAAATCCTCTGGTATTCATAATCTCTCACCTCTCCTCTTGTCCATGGCCAGGAACTTACTGTCACTGGAGTTCATTGTACGTGAGTCTTGAAGAAAAATCTTTGGCTGAGGCTGAAGAGTCTTTCAAGCCTGATAGGAGTGTATTCAGTATTATTAGGCCAATCCAAATGTAATCTCTATACCGACTGTTAAACCTAGGATATATGGAACAAAAAAGATATTCTAGAGGCATGTAAAATTATACATTTACTTTAAGACATTCCTTTTATCTATTATGTTCCAAGGACATCAAGAGCATTACCTTCTGCTTCTCAGAAATAACCTTCTTTAGGGAGGAAGGCAGGAGACCTAGGAATCCTTTTTCTACATACAAGTCCCCAGGAAAGAGATAGCAGGGCTCTGAGACTGCAGTCACCTGAATTTCAGGGTTCCAAGCCTTGGGTGTTGTGTGTGTAAGACATGATTTTTCCCTTCTGCCAGCATGGTGGTGGAGGTTCTATACTTTCCACATGAAGCCTCAAGCCCCCTGACCATCCCCAGAAGCTGTGATTCCACAGAGAGGGTACATTTGCAAAGCCTTCCTCAACCCTTCACTGCTTTGGCAGGACTTCTCTTCAGAAGACTCCAGAACTTCTCAGCAGTTTCCCATTTAGAAAGTAAGAAAGGATGCAGTCTTAATCTCTTCATCCTTCTGATACTTCTTGGGACTCAACCTGCTCAAGCCATAGTTGATTCAACTGTGACCCCATATCCTTGGAATCTCAGCCCTTGGCCTAGAAGCAACGCCTCTACTTAGAGTCCTTTTCTCTTCATACTGTCCAGGGCTTCCTCTCCCATCCTCCTTTATTCTGCTGTTCCTTCTCCCAAAAGTTCTGTTCTGTCCTGTTGGATGCTTGGTCCTTGATCTTAATCTCAGTGAATGTTCTTTTCACCATCTGCTCAGTAGAAACCTGTTAGAGATCTGTGCTTAGCGTTTTGCTGCTACAAACCCACAGTTTCTTACCTGCAATTTTGCAATAAAGAAATGCATTGAGAGCTGAAAGATTTTCCTCTCCTATTTGGTAATAAAAACTTAAGCTCATGTGCAGCTATTTATTATACTTGCTGTTAATATCCATACATTTCTTTGTAGAAATATCTGTTTCATATCAGTGCTTCCCAGGTGTTATGTATTCACTGTATGTGTTCCATTGTTAACTTTTCTAAAATCTGAAAAATTCTGAATCCAGAAACACATCTGGATCCAAGGTTTTAGATAAGGAACTGCAGGCCTGTTTCTCTAAAGCATTGCTTTCAGGTAGTCCTTTCCTCCATTCAAGATGTGCTTTCTGCCTATTCCCGATGCCATGTTGATATCATCTGCTCTTCTTCTGGCGATTTCCCTCCATGATACAGGCTGCTTCTCTCCATCTTTTCCTTCCACCCTCATCTCTGCGCCAAATCCACCCTGACTACATTCACTATTTGCCAACCCTGAAGTCCCTTTTCAGTCTTAATCTTACTTGCTCTTTCTGTGTCACTAGAAACTGTTTACCTCTCTCTTTGTGATACCATCTTTTCCTTTTCTTTCTTTGGCACTGTTCTTCTCTGGTTCTCCTCCGTGACCATGTGACTTGTTAGTGAACTTTCCCAGCCCCTCACCCTATGGTCTCTTCTGCTCTCAGAAGTCAAGTAGGCAGGAAGGGTGGGTTAGCCCAGGAGATTTCAAAGGTCCTCCCTTCCCGTGAGCCCTGCCTTTATCAAGAAAAGGAATTATTGGGTGGATGAATGATTTCTCAAGGTTTTGTCCTTGGTTGTTGACATAGTTTGGATGTTTTCCCCTCTAAATTTCAAGTTGAATTGTAACCTTCAGTGTTGGAGGTGGAGCCTGGTGGGAGGTGACTGGATCATGGAGGTGGATTTCTCATGAATGATTTAACACTATCCCTTTGGTGATAAGTGAGTTCTTGCAGTTATTTATTTTTGAGATGGAGTCTTGCTATTGTTGCCCAGGCTGAAGTGCAATGGCATGATGTTGGCTTAGTGTGACCTCCACCTCCCAGGTTCAGTGATTCTCCTGCCTCAGCCTCCTGAGTAGCTGGGATTATAGGCACCCGCCACCATGCACCTGTAATGGGTGTTTCACCATGTTGACCACGCTGGTTTCGAATTCCTGACCTCAGGGGATCCACCTGCCTTGGCCTCCCAAAGTGCTGTGATTACAGGCATGAGCCACTGTGTCCAGCCAAGTTCTTGCACAGTTATTTCATATGAGATCTGGGTGTTTAAAAGTCTGGGACGTATCCCTTCTCTCTCTCTTGCTCTGGCTCTTGCCATGTGATATGTTGGCTCCCACTTTGCCTTCTGCCATCATTGTAAACTTTCTGAGGCCTCATCAGAAGCTGAGTGGGTACCTGGTGCCATGCTTCCTGTATAGCCTGCAGAATTATGAGCCAATGTAACCTCTTTTGTTTATAAATTACCCAGTCTCAGGTATTTCTGTATAGCAATGCAAGGACAGACTAACACGGTCATCCTCCTTTATCACTTTGCAGTCCTCCAGGAGCAATCTCACACACTTACAGCTTCACCTTCAGACCAAGTCTCCCCACGAACTTTAGAGTGGGACACACAACTTTCTACAGGATATTGTTAACTCCATGGGATCCTCAGACTCAACATGTCCCAACATCCCCTTTTGCCTTGATGACCTCCCTGTCTTTTTTGTATCCATTAACCATCCCCACCTCCCCTCCAAGAATTTTAACTTTTATCCTGTCCCCTCCAACCTACTCCAGGACCAAACAAATTCAAACATTAATGCATGGAATTGTTTAATGACATTAATAAGTAAAACTGTTAGGCATTTCTTTTGGCCTAGGGAACTGTGAAACAGTTACTAAGACACTAAGGGCATTATGAAGTGAGGAAGTTTGGGAATCCACGTGGTATATAAAAAGAGTCCTCATTTTGTTTTGAAGACTAGCTACGTAGTACTCCTTTGGGTGGTTATACGTACTGTGGTTAATTCCACTGGTTCTCTGTTGATGGACTTTTGGGTTGCTTCCAGGTTTTAACGATTTTGAATAGTGCTGAAATGAATAGCCTATGCATGTGCCTTTTTGTAACTTTGCCAGTATTTCTGTGGGAGAGATTCCTAGAAGTAGGATGGCTGGGTCAAAGGGTAAATACATCTGACATTTTGCTAGAAACTGCCAAATCTCCCTTCATGGGGGTTGTACCATTTTGCATCCCATCATCAAATTATGAGGGGGTTTGTTCCCCAAAATCTTGCCAACAGAGTATGATGTCAAAGTTTTGAATTTTTGCCAATACGATAGATGAGAAATTGTATCTCATTGTAATTTTAATTTGCATTTCTCTTATTATAAAAGAAGTTGAGTGTTCTTTAAAAATATAGTTAGGAATCATTTGTATTTCCTTTCCTGTGAATTGTCCATTTATATTGCTAGTAAAATTTTTATGAGGTGTTTAATCTTTTTCTTCTCCATTTTCAGAAGTTCTCGCTACATAAATTACATTTTTTTTGTCCTTTGTGTTTTTAGTTACATATTATGGTGGTGTGTCTTTTTTCTTTACTGTGCAAATTCTTTTATGTTTATGTATCTCATACATATACATATATTTTTGGTGAAGCTTCTGAATTTTTTAAAATTATAGTTTAAGTCCTGGGATGCATGTGCAGAATGTGCAGATTTGTTACATAGGTATACATGTGCCATGGTGATTTGCTGCATCAACCTGTCATCTACGTTAGGTATTTCTCCTAATGCTATCTCTCCCTTAGCCTCCCACCCCACCAATAGGCCCTCGTGTGTGATGTTCCCCTCCCTGTGTCCATGTGTTCTCGTTGTTCAACTTCCACTTATGAGTGAGAACATGTGGTGTTCGGTTTTCTGTTCCTGTGTTAGTTTGCTGAGAATGATGGTTTCCAGGTTCATTCATGTACCTGCAAAGGACATGAACTCATCCTTTTTTTATGGCTGCATAGTATTCCATGGTGTATATATGCCACATTTTCTTTTCTCAGTTTTTCATTGATGGGCATTTGGGTTGGTTCCAAGTCTTTGCTATTGTAAATAGTGCTGCGATAAACATAATGTGTGCATGTGTCTTTATAGTAGAAATGATTTATAACCCTTTGGGTATATACCCAGTAATGGGATTGCTGGGTCAAATGATATTTCTGATTCTAGATCCTTGAGGAATTGCCACACTGTCTTCCACAATGGTTGAACTAATTTACACTCCCACCAACAGTGTAAAAGCATTTCTGTTTCTCCACATCTTCTCCAGCATCTGTTGTTTCTGGACATTTTAATAATCATCATTCTAACTGGCATGAGATAGTATCTCAGTGTGGTTTTGATTTGCATTTCTCTAATGACAGTGATGATGAGCTTTTTTTCATATGTTTTTGGCTGCATAAATGTCTTATTTTGAGAAGTGTCTGTTCGTTTCCTTTGCCCACTTTTTGATGGGGTTGTTTGTTTTTTGTAAAATTGTTTAAGTTCCTTGTAGATTCTGGATATTAGCCCTTTGTTAGATGGATAGATTACAAAAATTTTCTCCCATTTTGTACATTGCCTGTTCACTCTCAATAGTTTCTTTTGCTGTGCAGGAAGCTTCTGATCGTTGAATCACAGTTAGGACAGGTTTTTCTGTTCTATAAACTCATGTTTTCTTTTAATGCACTTTTGACTTTTCCATGCCTCTCTTTGTCTAGAAAATGGGAAAGACAAAGAAAAATCATGTAAAATTTGGGAGTTCTAAGACACCATTCCTTACCTTGAAGTTTCAGGACCTAAAATAACTTTGTCCATTTTCCTTTTGACATGTAGTCAGTCATCTTTTGTATTTGGCTTCAAGTTGACTAGCCATGTGCAGAAAGCAGAAACTGGACCCCTTCCTGACACCTTACTCTAAAATTAACTCCAGATGGATTAAAGACTTAAACATAAAACCTAACACCATAAAAACCCTAGAAGAAAACCTAGGCAAAACTATTCAGGACATAGGCATAGGCGAGGACTTCATGACTAAAATACCAAAAGCATTGGCAACAAAAGCCGAAGTAGACAAATAGGATCTAATTAAACTCCAGAGCTTCTGTACAGCAAAAGAAACAATCATTAGAGTGAACCAGCAACCAACAGAATAGGAAATGATTTTTGCAAGCTACCCATCTGATAAAGGGCTAATATCCAGAATCTACAAAGAACTAAAACAGATTTACAAGAAACAAACAAACAAACAAACCCATCCAAAAGTGGGCGACAGATATGAACAGACACTTTTCAAAAGAAGACATATATGAGGCCAACAAACAGGTAAAAATGCTCATGCTCATCATCACTGGTCATTAGAGAAATGCAAATCAAAACTACATTGAGATACCATCTCACGCCAGTTAGAATGGTGATCATTAAAAAATCTGGAGACAACAGATGCTGGAAAGGATGTGGAGAAATAGGAACACTTTTACACTGTTGGTGGGAGTGTAAACTAGTTCAACCATTGTGGAAAACAGTGTGGTGATTCCTCAGGGACCTAGAAATAGAAATTCCATTTGATCCAGCAATCCCATAACTGGGTATATATCCAAAGGATTATAAATTGTTCTATTATAAAGACACAGGTACACGTATGTTCATTGCAGTACTGTTTACAATAGCAGAGACCTGGAACCAACCCAAATGCCCATCAATGATAGATTGGACAAGGAAAATGTGGCATGTGTACACCATGGAATGCTATGCAGCCATAAAAAACGATGAGTTAGTGTCCTTTGTAGGGATATGGATGAATCTGGAAATCATCATTCTCAGCAAACTGACACAAGTACAGAAAATCAAACACTGCATGTTCTCACTCACAGGCGGGTGTTGAAAAATGAGAACACATGGACGCAGGGAGGGGAGCATTCTGCTGAGATCTATGAAGAAAATCCTATGATTTCCTTTTGATCACTCAGCTTAGGAGAAGGGAAAGTTTATTCACCTGGTCTACCTCTCTTGGCTTTGGAAGGGTCTGCAAGACCTGACATACTTATACAAGGTTGATGTTAACTTTGAGGAAATGGAGGTAAAGTTGGGATCCACAAACCCTAATTGACAAGTCCTTCTGCCTGCACATCTACATCTACAGGTCCTGGCTATCACCTCTGCTCTGCTGTTGACTAGCCCAAAAGTGGGGAGTTCAACACCAGCTCTGTGCAAAGGACTTTATAAAGCCCAAGGTCTTACTCACAGGTCTCAGAACCTGCTGGATGCTGGAGAAGCTAGTAGATCATTCTGGGAGTACTGAGAAGGGCACTTTGCTCAGGTCCCCATATTCCCAGAACCCCAGTATGTGTCTGTTATTGAAGGATTTTAAGCATAGGTATGACATAGCCAGATATGCATTTGAGCAAGAGTGTAATGCTGAAGGCAGAGAGACTAGTTAGGAGGTTGTGGCAGACTAGTTAGGAGTCTGGAAAAGAAATGAAGGGGTTTAGACTATGGTGGTTGCACAGCAGAAGGAAAGGAGTGAATGGATTTGAGACTTATTGAGGAGGTCAATTCTATAGTACAGATTGATTAATTGGAGGTGGAGGCTATGGAAAAGGCAGGTGTCACTAATTAACATGCTATATTAATAGAATTTAGAAGACCATCAATCCAAAATCAGATATTCAGAGGATCTGTATGAACCTTGGCAAAAGAAATATAAAAGTTTAGGCGAAGCAGTTTATGCTCAATCCTAAAGAGAATCTGAATTTAAAAAAATGTAAAATCAAAAGAAATAGCATCTAATTCATTCATTTGCAGAATATTTACATAGCTTCTAATCTGTGCTAGTCATGGTGCTGGGGTTTCAGATATATCTATGAATATGTGACTGTACTTGTCATTAAGAAGGCAATTGTGTCTGTCAGAAAGTTGAACAGGAATGCGTATGGCTGGTCTACTTTGTCAAAATTATTTGAACATGTAATTAGAAAGAAGAAGCACACAAACCTTTTTATAATGAGCTATTACACTAGAATGGGGAGGGAAAACCTTTCAGATATTAACTTTGTGTTTGTTCCCTTTTTTTTTTTAGTGAGAACAGCTCCAACTACTTCATAGTAGGTGAGAGGGTATCACAGCAGAATCTCTAAGTGTATGTTGTAAAAGAAAGACAAAGGATCTTGAAATTATTTAGAAGGGCCAGGGTAAACCACCCTAGCATAATTTGAGGGGAAGTGACTGGGTCTGGTCTAGTAGGTGGTGCATGCCAGCCCTGGTCCTGTGTAGCACTCCTAGGGCCTGCTTAGACCGGCCTTTGTGAGCTGAGAGCTGGCAGGCCTAGCAGGGTGAGAGAAGCTGGTGGCTGAGTGTGACAAGGTGATTGTCTCTCCTCAGGGTCCCATTGGGGAAAGGCTTTCCTCCAGCACCCATTATGGCTACAGTGGAGGTCTAGACTTCTCCCTGCCCACATGCCTGGCCTTCAGGAAGAGTGACATAAATTTGGGTCAGGTATTCTCCCAGTCCTGGGTAGACCCACCTCCTGTCTCCAGATTCAGCTGCCCTGCAATTCCTGAGCTTCATCTTACCCATGAGGGGTGCACAACACAGCACAATTCCTATGAGTTGTACTGAAAGAATCAAATGGCCTTTCCTGAGATGTGCAGGCCTATTTGGGCAAAAGTCCCTTTCACAGAGGATGTGGGAAATGAAAGGGCTTTGGCTCAAGGGGCAAGAGCCAGCTTGGCTGAAACTTACCCTAACTGTCCATGGATGATCTATTGAGAGCCATTTCCATTTCTTGACTTGATAATTGTATCCAATTTTTCACGTTCAGATGGAATCTGCCAAGCCAGCTTTACTTAGTCACAAGCAACCCAAGGCACCAGTCAGTGACTCAAGGCAGGACTGAGCTACCTTGGATCCTGGCTGGCAGACCCCTCATATGTGGTAGGGGTCTGATGGACATGGAGTTGATTCTGGACCGTTGGCTGCTCTTATGAACACATCAGGGATTTAAGTATTTATAATCTGGGGACAGAAAATGTGTAGAGGGACCCCATGGTAACTCTTGGAAATGAAGGCACAAATTTTCTGTATTCTGGGATTCTTTTAGGCATCTGTTGGCATGAATAAGAAAATAATGATCAAGGTCCTCACATGGAAAACTTCACCTGTCACATTATTGAAGAAGAGTCTTAGTCATTTAGGGGAATATTCCTGTGAATCTACCCACTGATTCTGGGAAGATGTAGCAATTTTCCATTTATGAATTGGGATTTTTAGTGAATAGATAAGTGGGCATGAAAGAATCTGAAAACCAGCTGTGGATGTGGAAAAGAGGAATGGTGGCGATTTTACCAGTGATGTGGGCAATTACTCTCCTGCCAACATGCCATAGATAGTTATCCTTCTGCACCTCGATCCGTTCTCCCTGAACCATGTTCTTTCTGTAAACTCTAGGAATTAAAGCTGAAGACAGTGCCTCAAAGGATGTAAGAAGGCAGCAACCAGGACAATAGGAGAGATGGGTCCAGAGGGGAACAGAAGGATGAGGGAGGGTGCTGGCTGCCTACCTGGTGGAAGCGCAGCTGGAAACCAGGAGCAGCATTAGCAGGAGACCCAGAGACACTCACCATCTTGGAACTCCCAACCTTTTCCTCCTCCTCCCCGACCTGGGCTTTCTGTACACTGCCAGGACAATGATGAATATGGGCATAGCTGTGTTGATAATGTGGACTCGGGGACTCTGATGGTTTTAGAAGGGACTTCCACCTTCACTTGGCTCCCATTCTTCTCTCTTCTGCCACCATGTGAATAAGGATATGTTTGTCTCCCCTTCTGCTATGATTGTAAGTTTCCTAGGCCTCCCCAGCCATGCTGAACTGTGAGTCAACTAAACCTCCTTCCTTTATAAATTATCTAGTATTAGGTATGCCCTTATAGCAGTGTGAGAACAGACTAATACAGGGACATTTCCAATTTTCAAAAGCATTCTATGGAATTACTTTTTTTGTTCTATATTTTTACTTGATAAATTATTTTATAGATTATTTAGATAGGTTGTATGTTAAATGTTCACAAATTTAGTGTGCAAGAGAGCACTTTTTTATAGTCAATATTCCATAGTATGAGTCCTAGGCTAGAGCCCTGGGGATCCTGGGGACAGGGCATATACTTGGTCTACCTTTTTTTTGATCCATGTGGTATCTTTTTAATATTTACAAGGTAGTTCTCTTGCCTTGTCTCCTCCATGTGCAGGCATGATGGAATTTGGTGCCCACATAGGTCTAGCTAAATCTGTCTCACTCTGTCTGTGTGTCTGTGCCTCAACAGTTAAGACAGACCAATCTGCTCCATAGAATAAGTTATTTTTAGATCTATGAAAAAGGGAAGAGGGGCTCTTTGGAGGTTTTCAAGCTCAGGCTTATTCTCTAGCCCAGTTTCCCAGAGAACCTGGCACTGTGGGTATCTTGTGCTTATTCAGCCATTACTAAAGCACTGCTCCATTCCTCGCTATGACTTTGATCCTTACGTGTATACTCAGACTCCAAACATAGGGATCTGTGATTGATTCTTAATTGTTATCATTTTGACTTATTGAAAAATGACATGCCAATAACTTTATAATTATTCTGCCTTAATTAGATGTGCTCTGCTGCATCATCTGTGTGCCTTAGTTTCCTGATCTGTAATGTAGAGGTAATGACAAAAGTATCACCTAATAAGGCAGATACTTACAAAACCTAATAAGGTAGACACTTTTGTCATTACCTCCATATTACAGATGAGGAAACTGAGGCACCCAGATGATGCGCAGCAGAGCAGTTTTGAGGCCATGCAGTTTAGCACCAGAGCCCAAATATATAACCCTATCCTATACTCTTGCAACTGCAGGGATGGTGAGCTCAGTGTGAGAAGAGACTTACCATGGACCAGTACTGACACTTGTGCTCAGACACAGCCAAGATCAGTCACCACCAAGCACGCTTCAAGAGTTCTGCCACTTTCTGTTGTGTGGACTGTGGACTAATAACTCAACATCTCTGTGTCTCAGTTTCCTTATCTGTGAAACAAGGATAATAATAATGGTACCTAACTAATAAGGTTACTGTGAATGTTGACACATGGAAAGTGATTAGGAAAGTGCCTAGAACAGTATAAATCCTCAATAAATGCTAACTATTATTACTATTAAAAAAAAACAGTGCTAGGGGGATGAATGGCCCACTTTTTAGGAAGGAGTTTCCTCCCAAAAACCCACAGGGATTAGAAGAGCAAAATCTTGCACCTTCTCCTATGACTTTAACCTTGTGGACCAAACCTGGAAAATTTATTTTCATCTGCTGAATAGTAACACCACAACATGGGAAAATAATTACTCTAAAACAATGTTTTCCAAATATTGTTCCAAAGAACCCTAGTCCTCTAAGCTGTCAGTAGATACACAAAGAGTTTCATGGTCAAGTAAATTTGGGAAATTACACTTTAAATAGATGTAAATAGGTTTCTTTGTTGCAGGACTTCTCAGAGCCTTTGACATGCTAGCAGTGGTGGTATATCTCCAAGAAGGAGATAGATCATGTATTCTTTCCCACCAGACAGATTTGGCCACAAAATCCATCCCCTCCTGCCCCCAACATACAGCTCTTTTATTTGTTTGTGGCATCTCATAGGAAGAAAGGCCACTCTGGGCTTAGTGCAGAATGCTAGAAGATGGCAAACTCCTCAGGAGCAGAAACTTTTCTGTTTTGTCAGTCTGCCTCCCCAATACTATATGCACAAAGGGCCAATAATATTGTTGTCCCTAATCACTTTCTTAGGGATAACATGTCCAGCATCCTTAAGTGTTTTCATCAGGTTCAGAAATATACCTGTTGTCTTCTCCTTTTGCAAGGTGTTCTTACCTATTCATGGTGAAAGTCTTGCATTTTTGTAGTACATTTTCAAGTTCTTTCAACATTATCTCATTTTAACCTATTGAGTAATTTAGTTTTTAGCCTCAAATCCAATTAATCCAAAGGCGTTAGGGGAATCTGATCCAATATTTGTCTGTTTAACCCTTTTTCAGTAGAGTACTGAGTTTTCTCTATTCTGCATAGAATTACTGGTCTATAACCATAGTTGATTAAGAAAGAAGGGACATAAAATTCATGTGACAGGCTTGTGGTCCCACAGAGGTCACAAGGTGTTTTAGGGAAGACTAGAAGTTAAAGAAGTAAAGATAACAATAAAAATGTGTTTCTAATTTAATATGTTCACAATAGTTTACACATGGGGCTGCAACTAGACCATGTTGGAAAGATAATAAGTAAAATAAAAGCTTGAAAAACAATCTCATTCTGTGAATTGAAACATTTTAGGGGAACTGTTTGCTTTAAATTAATTCCAAGGCCCCACAATGAAATTTTGATCTTTTCTCCATTGCTATGTGGTGGGGGGTGTAGGAGCAGAGGGAAAATAGATGTACAAAGTGCTTTGAAGTGTTTAGATTTGAACCAACCTTTTGTAGAAAGGCTGGAAGAGAGGAGTGTGAAAAAATTCACCACTTGGCAAATTCTCAAAATAGTTTTTCTTTCTTCATGTTTCCCCCTCTTCTCCCTGAGGTTCTTAATTCTGAGATAGGCATGATAAAGGGGCCTAGCCAGCCTGCTCTTGGAACCCAATTCTAAAAAAGGAATGCGCAGAATCTTCTAAAGAAACCTGATCAATTAGAGAAAGTTTTAGTGGTTCAAGCAGTGAGAGGAGGGCTGGGGCCACCCATCTGATGGCTTTTACCAGGGACCAAAGCAGGTGCCACTCTTGCATATGGCCAGGATGGAGACACCCAGGAGAGCAGATTGGTTATGAAGGGTTTGTACTGGCACCAGGAGAACTTGGAACACACCTTTGTTTCCCCTCTTCCCTCCTCTTCTCTCCTCTCCCCTCCTCTCTCCTTCCCTCCCTTCCTCTTTTCCTTTTCTCTTTATCCTCTTCTTCCTTTCTTTTTTTATATGTCAAGAAAAATAATCCACAACTCTTTATCCAAAACCACCATGTGAGGTCTGTTTTGGAATTCACAATGTTCCAAGTTTTAGAAAGGTAATTGAGTGATAGAAGTGATTATACATCTATTATGGCATAATATATATACCCCAAGCAAGGTCTGAGGAGCCACTCTTTTACAATTTGTAGTTTGATTCATGGATATTATCATTCAATAGCAAACAGACTATGAATAACTTCACATTAGGCTTGTTCAGGTTTTTCACTTACAAAAGCCTTTTGATTTTCAGCGCTTTTGGATTTTGGCATCTTGGATAAGGGCATTTGGACTTTAAAAAATCCCCCTTGATTACATAAAATTAGAATACATGTATTTTATATGCACTGTTTGATGAGTTTTAACAAATGTGTTCACTCACAATCAAGACAAAGAACGCTTCTACCATCCCCAAGATTTCCCTTGTGTCCCCTCAGTGTAGGCCCAGGACATTGACCTGCTTTCTATTACTATAAACTAAATTTTTTTTTTCCTAGAATTTTCCGTAGAAGAAATCATGTTTACTCCTCTTATGTCTGGCTTCCTTTGTCAGTGTACTATTCCAAAGACTCATCCATTTTGTTGCATGTATCAACAGTTTGTTCCTTTTCATTGCTGAATAGTATTCCACCATTGATGTAGCACAATTTGTTTATTCACTTACCTGTTGATGGACATTTGCATTTTTCTTCATTTTGGCTGTTAGAAATAAAGATTATAAACAATTGTTACAAATTTAAAAAAATTATTTGGCTAAGTAACTAAAAGTAGAATTACTTGATGAGAGCATAAGTGTATACTTTACTTTAAAAGAAACTCTAAAGCTATTTTTCAGTGGCTTTACCATATTGCATTCCCAGCAGCAGTGTATGAGAGTTTTGGTGGTTTCACATCCTTGATAACATTTGGTATTGTCAGTCTTTTTAAATTGTAGTTTTCCTGGTGGCTTAATGGCACCTTTAATCAGATTTTAGTTTGCATTTCTCTAATGACTTAGGAGAAAATCCTTAGCCAAATTAAACTTAACAGAGTTTAATTGAGCAAAGAATGATTCCCAAATCAAAAGTATGCTCAGAAAGACTCCAGTGCAGCTATGTGGTGGAAGGTTTATGCACAGAAAATGGAAGTAAGGTACAGAAACAGGCAGATAGATTGGTTATAGCTTGGCGTTTGCCTTATTTGACCATGGTTTGAACAGTTGCCCCTCTTTGATTGGCCAGAACTCAGTGATTGGCACAAGAGTAGGTTATAGTCTGTTTATACCTCCATTTACATAACAGTTCACTATGTACAGAGAACCCTTTAGGATGACCATAAAGTATACAAGAAGGCAGCTTTTGGTTAAACTTGATTAATGATACTAAACATTTTTTTCATGTGCTTATTTACCATTGCTATAGTTTATTTTGTAGTGTTTGTTCCATTTTATTTAAAAAAACAATTGAGTTTTTATTGAGTTGGAAGAGTTTTATTTTTTAAAATGTATTCTGGATACAAGTCTTTTGTCAAATATATGTAGTGCATATATTTTCTTTCAGTTTGTAGCTTGCCTTTTCATTTTCTTGATGGGTATTTTTTTAAAAAAATGAAAATTTTAAATTTGAATGGCATTCAGTTTGTCTTTTAAAGCTTGTGCTTTTTGTGTTCAACTAAAAGGTATTAGGTTACCATTTGTTTTTTTCTTTTGATTGAGTATTGTGTGTTTGTAGACAAGAAATGGTCACTAAAGCAAAAGAACTGAAAACGATCTTAGAATATGAAGGCAACTGGTGTTTTTGAGCACCTGCTATGTATCTGGCTCTGTGCTAAAGACTTGCTAATGTCATTAATCTTCTCAGCAAACCTCTGGAGTTTTTAAAGGGTATGTAATAGAAGTCCAAGGGATGTTACATAACTTGGTCAAAGTTATACAGCTGCTCAGTAGAGAAGACGGAATTTGAAATTAGGTCTTCTGAATAATGATAATGATAGCTTCTGTTTTTGAATACTTAATTCATGCTACTTAGACTGTACTAAGTGCTTCATGTGGGGTAATTTAGACTCGTTATCACAACCATCCTATGAAATGAATAATATTATTTTACAGATAAGGAAGCTGAGACTCAGTTGACCAGTGTCACTTAGCTCCTGGCCTTGAGTTTCCCTGCTTTATTCCAGTCTTTTTTAGGATTCATATTTAAGAGGGTATGTGGTGGGTTGTACTTCTTTGGTATGTAAGTGGTAATACTTCTAGGAAGCTTGGTTCTTCACTGGCCTGGCTAGGAAACAGTAGTTTCTGTAGGTGAAGATTTAACAAAGGATTATGATCATTTTTCTTTGCTTCAGTCCTCCAGTTCTGTAATTATGTCCTAGGAAGTTGGTTAGAACCCCATTCCAGAGAATCCCTGGGTATTTGAAATGTGTTTGCACCCATTTAATCAAGTTTTTCTGAAAATGCAGTATCTTGGTTTTGACTCATTGTGCTGATATTATAGGCCTAATCTAATGGTTTGACTCCAGATTCCTTAAACGCTGCTTTTGGTTTGAAAGGATAATTTTTGCGTTGCCTATAGAAGTTTGCATTTTACAATAATTTTAAAAGAAGGTACCTAAAGGTGCAAATATGGCCTAATGTAAGCCTTGCTTCACTTCGTCCGTCAGTATCATTTCTCTTTAGCGCTGCATCTCATCATTTTCTCTTCCAGTATGTTTTATTATAAAGTCAGACACATTATTTCTCAGGACACTCTCACCTCCAACTTCACCATAGAAGTCTCTGTGAGTCTTATTTATTCTCATTCTCACTCAGACACAACACACAGCAACACGTGTACACACATGCACCCACATTGAGGGTTAAAAAACTTCTGTGAAGAGATTTGGTGTGCTGATACCAGACCTCCGGAAAAAAAGTTAAAGAAGTCATTCTTTTTCCTCATCTTAAAGTGAAAAAACTCTAGGTTGTCCTATGAGAACAGGTGATGACTCAATCAAAACATAAGTTACCTTTATGAAAAGTGTAGAATTTCTCATGAGGACAATTTGCCAGAGTATTTGAAATCTGAACTGCTCAGGTCACAAGGTCACTCGATCTTTCTCTCAAGCAAATGATTCAGGACAGCCCAACTCTTTCAGCTCTAGCCCTTGAAATTGGTCTTTTCTCGCTCTCTTTTTTTCCTTATGTATAATTTTTTTTTTTTAATTTAAGTTCTGGGCTCTTCACTTGCTTCCTTTTAAAGGGGAACTTATTGTACATAGGACTGAACTCTGTCATCTTTGTAGACTGGTAGCATCAGCTCTAAGATACCAGGAATGTGGTAGAATGACAAAGGGCATTGGGGCCTGGACACTCCTGAGCTTGAGAACTATCTGAGGACACCAGCCTTTAAACTGTGTGTATCCCTAACAGTATATGTTGACTTTCCAAGTGGCATATGTGTGCAGGTGATTTTGAAGAAATCAGTTTCTGATCCTTGCCTTTCTTCTATTTGTATTTTTTTTTTAATGCTCGCTGAGAACTCACCTGTATTCATATTTACCCCTAAGTAGAATCTTAGTCTGGTGGATTGTCCCAGAGTGTAAACACCTCTGTGACCAAAGAAAGTCATAATTAGAAATATTGTTTTAGAAAAGTTTAATTAAAGTATCTCAAATTGGTGAGGATTTTCTATCTTGCCCTGTTTTATACATATTTCCATTTAGGGTGGAACTGAATATGTATTGAGATGCTCTAAATTCAGAACATCCAAAATGGTGTAGATTAATAATTATAGCTCTTTTATTTTTTTTCTATGACTGACTTATTTTAATTAGCATAGTGTCCTCAAGTTTCATGTATACCATCATATATTACACAATTTCCATTGTATATATACATCACACCTTCTTTATCCATTCATCTATTTTTTTTTCCATTTTTTAAATTGCATTTTAGGTTTTGGGGTACATGTGGAGGACATGCAAGATTGTTGCATAGGTACACACATGGCAGTGTGATTTGCTGCCTTCCTCCCCATCACCTATATCTGACATTTCTCCCCATGCTATCTCTCCCCAACTCTCCACCCCCTGCTGTCTCTCCCCTATTTCCCCCCGACAGACCCCAGTGTGTGATGCTCCCTTCCCTGTGTCCATGTGTTCTCATTGTTCAACACCCACCTATGAGTGAGAACATGCGGTGTTTGATTTTCTATTCTTGTGTCAGTTTGCTGAGAATAATGGTTTCCAGGTTCATCCATGTCTCTACAAAGGACATGAACTCATCGTTTTTGATGGCTGCACAATATTCCATGGTGTATATATGTG
>PVKV010017978.1:0-46102 GCA_004027835.1 Alouatta palliata
CAATTAAGAGCCTACCACCCAAGAAAAGCCCAGGTCCAGATGGGTTCACAGCCGAATTCTGCCAGACATACAAAGAGGAGCTGGTACCATTCTTTCTGAAACTATTCCAAACAACCCAAAAAGAGAGAATCCTTCCCAAATCATTTTATGAGACCAACATCATCCTGATACCAAAACCTGGCAGAGAATCAGCAAGAAAAGAAAACTTCAGGCCAATATCCATGATGAACATAGATGCAAAAATCTTCAATAAAATACTGGCAAACTGATTGCAACAGCACATCAAAAACCTTATCCACCATGATCAAGTAGGCCTCATACCAGGGATGCAAGGCTGGTTCAACATACGCAAGTCTATAAATGTCATTCACCACATAAACAGAACCAAAGTCAAAAACCATATGATTATCTCAATTGATACAGAGAAGGCCTTTGATAAAATTTAAAAGCCCTTTATGCTAAGAACTCTCAATGAACTAGGTATTGATGGAATGTTTCTCAAAATAATAAAAGCTATCTACGACAAACCAACAGCCAATATCATACTGAATCGGGAAAAACTGGAAGCATTCCCTTTGAAATCTGGCACTAGACAAGGATGCCCTCTCTCACCACTCATATTCAATATAGTATTGGAAGTTCTAGTCAGAGCAATCAGGCAAGAAAAAGAAATAAAGGATATTCAAATAGGAAAGGAGGAAGTCAAATTGTCTCTATTTGCAGATGACATGATTGTATATCTAGAAGACCCTATCATCTCAGCCCAAAATCTCCTGAAACTGATAAGCAACTTCAGCAAAGTCTCAGGATACACAATCAATGTGCAAAAATCACAAGCATTCCTATACACCAATAACAGACTTAAAGAGAGCCAAATCAAGAACCAACTGCCATTCACAATTGCTACAAAGAGAATAAAAAAATACCTAGGAATACAACTAACAAGGGATGTGAAGGACCTCTTCAAGGAGAACTACAAACCACTGCTCAATGAAATAAGAGAGGACACAAACAGATGGAGAAACATTCCATGCTCATGGTTAGGAAGAATCAATAATGTGAAAATGACCATACTGCTCAAAGTAATTTGCAGATTCAACGCTATCCCCATCAAACTACCAGTGACTTTCATCACAGAACTGGAAAAAACTACCTTAAACTTCATATGGAACCAAAAGACAGCCCACATAGCTAAATCAATTCTAAGCAAAAAGAACAAAGCTGGAGGCATCACACTACCTGACTTCAAACTATACCACAAGTCTAAAGTAATAAAACAGCATGATACTGGTACCAAAAGAGAGGTACAGACCAATGGAACAGAACAGAGGCCTCGGAGGCAACACCACACATCTACAACCATCTGATCTTTGACAAACCTAACAAAAACAAACAATGGGGAAAGGATTCCCTGTTGAATAACTGGTGTTGGGAAAACTGGTTAGCCATGTTCAGAAGGCAGTAACTGGACCCCTTCCTGACACCTTACACTACAATTAACTCCAGATATATTAAAGACTGAAACAAAAGATCCAACACCATAAAAACCCTAGAAGAAAATCTAGGCAAAACCATTCAGGACATAGGCATAGGCAAGGACTTCATGACCAAAACACCAAAAGTATTGGCAACAAAAGCCAAAATAGACAAATGGGACCTAATCAAACTCCACAGCTTCTGCACAGCAAAAGAAACAGTCATTAGAGGGAATCTGCAACCAACAGAATGGGAAAAAATTTTTGCAATCTACCCGTCTGACAAAGGGATGATATCCAGAATCTACAAAGAACTGAAACAGATTGAAAAGAAAGAAGCAAACAAGCCCATTCAAAAGTGGGCGAAGGATATGAACAGACACTTTACAAAAGAAGACATACATGAGGCCAACAAACATATGAAAAAATGCTCATCATCACTGGTCATTAGAGAAATGCAAATCAAAACCACATTGAGATACCATCTCACACCAGTTAGAATGGCGATCATTAAAAAATCTGGAGACAACAGATGCTGGAGAGGATGTGGAGAAATAGGAACACTTTTACATTGTTGCTGGGAGTGTAAATTAGTTCAACTATTGTGGAAGACAGTGTGGTGATTCCTCAAGGACCTAGAAATAGAAATTCCATTTGACTCTGCAATCCCATTACTGGGTATATATCCAAAGGATTATAAATCGTTTTACTGTAAGGATACATGCACACGAATGTTCATTGCAGCACAGTTTACAATAGCAAAGACCTGGAACCAACCCAAATGCCCATCGATGATAGACTGGACAGGGAAAATGTGGCACATATACAACATGGAATACTATGCAGCTGTCAAAAACGATGAGTTCGTGTTTGTAGGGACATGGATAAACCTGGAAACCATCATTCTCAGCAAAATGACACAAGAACAGAAAATCAAACACCGCATATTCTCACTCATAGGTGGGTGTTGAACAATGAGAACACATGGACACAGGGAGGGGAGCATCTCACACGGGGGTCATTTGGGGGGAGAAAGGGGAGGGACAGTGGGGGGTGGGGACGTGGGGAGGGATAGCATGGGGAGAAATACCAGATATAGGTGATGGGGAGGAAGGCAGCAAATCACACTGCCATGTGTGTACCTATGTAACAATCTTGCATGTTCTTCACATGTACCCCTAAACCAAAAATGCAATAAAAAAAATATATAAAAAAAATCTTCTCTGCATGGTCACCAATTTTTAAAACTATTATGACTTATCATCAGTGTTTGAATAAACTGTAAAACTGCCTTTGAGATCATTGATGTTTCCATAGTTGTGAACAGGAGATTATTTTTTCCTCTGTCATATGTAAGGTGATGGGCTTTTATCCGACATTTTGGGATATGTCTACTTTTAAAAATGCAATTTCAGCCAACTGCCAAAGGGCCACGTAGAGCATGCACTGATACAGAATAAAGTTAATACCATAAGAAAAAAAAAATAGCTGAGACTGGATAATTTATAAAGAAAAGAGGGTGAATTTGCTCACAGTTCTGCAGGCTTTACAGGAAGCATGGTGCTGACATCTGCTTTGCTTCTAGGTAAACCTCAAGAAGCTTACAATCATAGCAGAAGACCAAAAGAGAGTATGCACTTCACATGGTCAGATCAGAAATGAGAGAGAGAGAGAGAAAGAGAGAGAGAGAGAGAATGAAAGTGGAGGTGCCACACACTTTTAGATGATCAGATCTCACTAAAACTCATTATCACAAAGAAAGCACCAAGCCATGAGGGATCTGTCTTCATGATTCAAACACCCACCAGGCCCCCTTCCAACACTGAGGTATATAATTCAACATGAGATTTTGGCAGAGAGGCAGAGACAAATATTCAAACTACATAAACACCTTAAGGGGAAAAATATTTGTTCTTTGAGGTTTCTATTTTATTCAAATGTGATGAGATTTTTCACAATGGAAAAGAGTTAAAAAAAAAAAAAAAAAAAAAAAAAACTATTACAGTCCCCCATACACACCATGATAAATCTCTTTCAAGACATTTGTGGTACTTAATCCAAGTGTGAATAGCTTTTCCTACGTATCATTTCTCTCTTTGAAGGTATTAAATTATAACTGAACAATGTAAGTGACTCAAATCCTTGATTTTATTTTTGAAATAATTTTTAAAGCTTTTACAATAAATTCTACCCAAAATAATTTCTAACCCACAATATCATTATTTAATTACTGTACCAACATGAACCATAAACTGATCTATATTTTTAGTACCTACAAAAATCAACAAAGCAGTGATAATGAACATGCAGTTTGACCTTGTGAGCATAAGGCAAAGATGATGACAAAATAAATTATTCAGCTAATGGAGGCAAGTTGCATTAGTCATATTCATTTCAGGTCACTTTTCATGAAAAAAATTAAAAGACTTCTCTATGCATAAACATATATAAGGGGACAGCTCAAAACTGAATTCACATGTGTATAATAAACAGTCAGCTAGGTTTACTCACCAACTGACTGGCGGTTACCCAGAACAGTTTTTGGGATCAGCAGGTTAGCAATTAATTCAATTCTGCGAATCTTCATTTTGCCTTAAACCTTGTGAAAACTATAAATATTAAAAATGTATTGCCTAAGATCTAAAGACTTCTAGTGTATTTAGGAAACCAGATCTCTGGCTTGAAAAAGTGTTTACTCATTATTTAGTGACATGGAATAGTTTCACAATACTCTCAGGACTATGTAAATTAGATGAGAAAATGACATATTTTAATGTGGTATGGATTTTCATAATTGTATGATTTTAGCTATTCATGCCCTGAGATTTTAATGTTCACCAAAATATTTTTATTTAAACCCAGCAATCTCGATTATTTCCATTAATAAGAAACATACTCTATAAATTACCAATGAATAAAATCTGATGATATAAACAACTTAGTTTAGCCACTGATTCATCTTCTTTTACTAAGTCTGTTAACACAATCTATAAAAAGAGAAAACTGTTAGTCTTTATTACATTTTCTATTCCCCTTTTAAGAGAATTGCAGTAAGCATCAACAAAAGCAAAATTTGTGGTACAAAACAAAACTGTTGCTTATAATTCAATATTTAAAGTGACAAACTGCCCTCAGAACACATGGCAACTAAATTAGAACTCAGGATTAAGAAACTCACTCAAAACTGCACAACTACATGAAACTGCTCCTGAATGACTACTGGATACATAGTGAAATGAAGGCAGAAATAAAGATGCTATTTGAAACCAATGAGAATGAAGACACAACATACCAGAATCTCTGGGATACATTTAAAGCAGTGTCTAGAGGGAAATTTATAGCACTAAATGCCCACAAAAGAAATGAGGAAAGATCAACAACTGACACCCTAACCTTAATATCACAAAAGAACTGGAAGAGCAAGATCAAACAAATTCAAAAGCTAGTAGAAGACAAGAAAGAACTAAGATCAGAGCAAAACTGCAAGAGATAGAGACACGACCCTTCAAATAAAATCAATGAATCCACAAGCTGGTTGTTTGAAAAGATCAACAAAATAGACCACTAGCCAGACTAATAAAAAAAGAATCAAATGACAAAAAAAATGATAAAGAGGATATTACCACCAATCCCACAGAAATACAAACTACCAGCAGAGAATACTATAAACACCTCTATGCAAATAAACCAGTTAATCTAGAAAACAAAGGGATAAATTCCTGGACACTTACACCCTCCCAAGACTAAACCAGAAAGAAATTGAATCCCTTAATAGACACATGACACTTTCGGACAAGGTCTGAAAGTGAGGCAGCAATGAATAGCCTACCAATTAAAAAAAGTCCAGGACCAGACGTGTTCACAGCCAAATTCTACTAGAGGGACAAAAAGGAGCTGGTACCATTTCTTCTGAAACTATTCCAAACAATACGAAAAGAGGGACTCCTCCATAACTCATTTTATGAGGCCAACATCATTGTGATACCAAAACCTCAAAGAGACACAACTAAAAAAGAAAATTTCAGGCCAATATCCATGATGAACATTGATACAAAAATCTTCAATTCGGCAACTAAATCCAACAGCACAGCAAAAAGCTTATCCATCAAGATCAAGTTGGTTTCATCCTTGGAATGCAAGCCTGGTTCAACACATGCAAATCTATAAAAGTAATCCATCATGTAAACAGAACCAAAGACAAAAACCATCTCATTATCTCAATAGATGCAGAGGAGGCCTTTGACAAAATTCAAAAGCCTTTTATGACAAAAACTCTCAATAAATGAGGTATTGAAGAAAAGTTTCTCAAAATAGTAAGAGCTATTTATGACAAACCCACAGCCAATATCACACTGAATGGGCAAAAGCTGGAAGCATTCCCTTTGAAAACTGGCACAAGACAAGGATGTTCTCTCTCACTGCTCCTATTCAACATAATATTGGAAGTTCTGGCCAGGGCAATCAGGTAAGAAAAAGAAATAAAGTGTATTCGATTAGAAAAAGATAAAGTCAATTGTATCTATTTGCAGACAACATGAAGTACATTTAGAAGACCCCATAGTCTCAGCTCAAAATCTCCTTAAACTAGTAAGGAATTTCAGCAAAGTCTCAGGATAAAAAAATCAATGTGCAGAAATCACAAGCATTCTTATACACCATTAACAGACAAACAGCCAAATCATGAGCGAATTCCCATTCAAAATTGCTACAAAGAGAATAAAATACCCACGAATACAACTAACAAAGGATATGAAGGACCTCTCCAAGGAGAACTACAAACCGCTGCTCAAGGAAATAAGAGAGGACACAAACAGATGAAAAAACATTCCATGTTCATGGTTAGGAAGAATCAGTATCATGAAAATGGCCATACTGCCCAAAGTAATTTACAGATTCAATGCTATCCCCATCAAGCTACCACTGGCTTTCTTCACAGAAGCTTCATATGGAACCAAATAAAAAGCACACATAGTCAAGACAATCCAAAAAAAACAAAAACAAAACCTGGAGACATCAGGCTACCTGACTTCAAACTATACTACAAGGCTACAGTAATCACAACAGCATGGTACTGGTACCAAAACAGAGATACAGACCAATGGAACAGCACAGAGGCCTCAGAAATAATGCCACACGTCTACAACCATCTTGTATTTGACAAACCTGACAAAAATAAGCAATGGGGAAAGGATTCCCTATTTAATAAATGATGCTTGGAAAACTAGCTAGCCATATGCAGAAAGCGAAACTGGATCCCTTCCTTACACCTTATACAAAAATTAACTCCAGATGGATCAAAGATTTAAACATAAGGCCTAACACCATAAAAACACTAGAAGAAAACCTAGACAATGTCATTCAGAACACAGGCGTGGGCAAGGACTTCATAATTAAAACACTAAAAGTAATGGCTACAAAAGCCAAAATTGCCAAATGGGATCTAATTGAGCTTAAGATCTTCCACACAGCAAAGTAAACTATCATTAGAGTGAATCAGCAATCAACAGAATGGGAAAAGTTTTTGCAACCTACCCATCTGACAAAGGGTTAATATCCAGAATCTATGAAGAACTTAAATTTACAAGAAAAAACAAACAATCTCATCAAAAAGTGGGTGAAGGAAATGAACAGACACTTCTCAAAAGACATTTATGCAGCCAACAAACATGAAAAAAAAGATCACTAGTCATTAGAGAAATGCAAATCAAAACCACATTGACAGACTATCTCACATCAGTTAGAATAGCGATCATCAAAAAAAAATCAGGACACAACAGATGCTGGAGAGGATGTGGAGAAATAGGAATGGTTTTACACTGTTGGTGTCAGTGTAAATTACTTCAACCATTGTGGAAGACAGTGTGGCGATTCCTCAAGAATCTAGAACTAGAAATATCATTTGACCCAGCAATCCCATACTGTGTATATCCCCCAAAGGACTATAAATCATTCCATTATAAAGTTCTTTTTATTTTTATTATTTGAGTGTACATAGTTGTGAATATTTATGGGGTACACGTGATATTTTGATACAGGCATATGATGTGTAATGGTCAAATCAGGATAATTGGGATATTCATCAACTCAAACATTTATCATTTTTTTGTATTGAGAATATTCCAAGTCCACTCCTGTAATTCTTTGAAAATATACAGTAAATTATTGTTAACTACAATCACCCTACTATGGTACCAAACACTAGATCTTATTACTAACTATATTTTTTTATCTATTAACCAACACCTGTTTATCCTTCACTCACCACTAACCTTCTCAGCCTCTGGTGACTATCATTCTACTCTCTACTTTCATGAGTTTTTTTTAGCTACCAAATGAGTGAGAACAAGTGATATTTGTCTTTGTATACCTGGCTCATTTCACTTAATGTCCTCTAGCCCGTTCATGTTGCTGCAAATGACAAAATTTTATTCTTTTGTACAGCCACATAATACTCTGTTGTGTATATATACCACATGTTCTTTATCCATTCATTAATGGACATTTGATTCCATATCTTGGCTATTGTGGATACTTCCACAATAAACACAGGAGTACAGATATCTCTTCGATATACTGATTCTTTCTTTTGAATATGTACCAAACAGGAAGACTGCTAGAGCATACAGTAGTTCTATTTTTAGTTTTTTGAGAAATTTCCATACTGTTTTCCATAGTGGCTGTATTGATTTACATTCCCACTAACAGTATATGAGTGGTTTTTTTTTTGTTGTTGTTTGTTTGTTTGTTTTTGTCTTACAACCCACCAGCATTTTTTGTAAAAGACATTTTAACTTCAGTGAAGTGATGTCTCATTGTGGTTCAGGTGTGCAGTTCTCTTACAGTTACTGATGTTCAGCCTTTTTTCATAAACTTTTTGGTGATGTGTATGTCTTTTTTTGAAAATGTTTGTTCAGATCTTTTGCCCATTTGTCAACTGAATTGTTTTGTTTTGCTGTTTAACATGTGTTTCCTCTATCTTCTGGTTACTAATCCCTTGTCAGTTTGTTAGACCTTGTCCTTTGGGTCTTAGAGCTTTCATAATCCAAACAGACCACTTATGTCAACAACCAAATTCTTTTCAACATAAGCACATTAATTAGAAAATACTTCTACAGATATAAAAGAAAAATATACACTAGCACCCGACATAGTCCTTTAATTATGTAATGTATTTTACCCTTTTTAATGTAACCAGAAAAACTAGGAAATTCATTTTAAGGACATTCATAAGCTGAGACACATGTGGCGAAATATAAAGTGAGTTAATTTTCTAAATCTCTTATACATTCTCTAACATTGGATCATTTTAAAACATGCATATTGTTTTTAAAATATTTTTCATTTTGTATCTTGTATCCAAATAAAGAGAATATTCCCCTTGATAGACACTACTTCATCTCTCTTAATACTGTGGTTTCCAACTCCCAGTAAACCTCAAGAAAGGAGAGATGCTAAATTTTTTCTATTGTATATACATTTACACTCATTTCTTTGATCCCCACTCCCCAGCTCTCCATTATTACAAGCAGTTTGTAAATATAAAAATACATAAAGTGGAGTGTGTTTGTGTGAGGGAGAGACAGGTTGTGGATATGTGTGAATGTGTCTATTTATGAAAGAACAATTTCCTCACGCAATAGTATTATTTAAAAACTCAGAACACTGGTAGCTTTCTGCATTAAAAATGAACATTTTATCCAGTTTCCCCTAGAGAGAAAATATGTAAGAATTCCTGTGGTCATTTTAATTGTCTCTTTGGTATTCGTGTCACTAGATCCTCTCAATACTGAAAGGCAAGGTCTACTGAACCTTAAGTTGTCTTTCTTGAAAACTTAAAATTCTACCATAATTTAGCAACCATGAGTTGCCTGTCTTATACAGCAAAGGCACACTTCTCAAGTCGAAATTATCTGCAGGATACACTGAAAAAGATAAGGACTTTTTGTTTTCATCCTATTTCCTAAGTATTTTCGAGTCAATGGGTTAAAATATTAACAGTTACTACCTCTGGGGAAATCTACTCTGTACCATGCACTGTTCTAGGAGCTTTATATACCTCAGCAGATCACAGGTATCTGTGGGTATTAGAAAATTTTTAAGAGCTTGTTAAAATTAGAGTCCTAGCCCCTCCCCCATAGAATGACTTGATAGATGGAGTAGGTCAGGAAATACCTCAAAATCCCCTATATAATTCAAATGCTGTACATTTTCACAAATCTTGACAATTATGTTTGAAAATTGGAGTAAAGGGGTTTTAGAAGCAGAATGGTGCTTCTAATCTTAGGCAGACAGAAGTCAAATAAAGGATTTATAGTAACAACATATTAAGAGAGACAGTTGTTTAAATCCTGGCTCCTTTGACCCATGGTCAGGGACTCAAGCCCATGGTCAGGGACTTAAGACTTGTGAAGGGATTCAGTTTTCCAAAGGACCTCTTAGGAATTCACTGTCTTCTCTGTTTTCAGTAATGGGTGAACTTGACCTGAATCCCCTTTTGTCTGCAGGGATCAGTTGGTATTTGATGTTTTTCACTCTGAACCACTGGCTTCATAAGTCGATGGCACAACTGCTGCAACAGCACTTTCCAAAACTAAAAAGGTGAGTGAAAAAGTAATTTCAGAGGCGACCTATTTGGCTCACCTTGCATTATTGAGCTGGAGACTAGGGGCTCTGAAACAAAGGGCAGAGACCTGGCAGCTTCCACAAAAGTGTCTGCTGTGGCTGTCCAGGCCACAGAACAGAGAGAATCTGATGCATCACAGCTGAGCTGGAGCAAGAACGAAATGCCTCAAGTCAGAGCCAAAGCTCTGCTCTTTCTATTAGTCAAAACTAAATATTAAATCACAAATGCAGACCAACTTTGTGGTCTGTGCATCAACGTAAATTGTTTACTCCCAGAAACTCAAAGTCTTTGGAAGGAAGAGGAGGAGGCAGACAACTTCTCTACTTAAATTATTTAAGGCATTCTTTGCCTAATTAATAAAAGTGTGTGACAACATTTTCCACTGTCACCGCTAATGTGAGGCTCACCAGTAGGTTTGCTAAAGGCATCTGAAAAGTAAAACTAGTTGCCAACATTTTGAAACTACTGGAATGAAATTCAAAACAAAGCAAAAACATTTACCAAAAGAACTTGCAAACCTATTTACCTACAATCAATCTTGGTTGCACAGTTACACGCCTCGCAAGCCTCTATTTCATTCAAATCATTTTTTCTTGAACTTCTGCTGTAAAACATGCATCAGTCTGCCCCAGTCTCAGTAACCTGTCCTGGCCCAGCACTTTCTTCAAACATAACCACAGCAAAACCTAGCATCATCATTCATCTTACTGAAGTGGGAGACAGGCCATATCCTCCCCTACCCCTCCATTCCTTTTAGCAAAGTGCTGACTTCTGATGCAAACTGAAAAGCCTCCCTGTGGACTAACAGATGAAGGAGAGCTTTTTTCACTCCTGTGAAGCACCCAGTCTCCCCACCACACCACCAAGCATGGCCTTGCCCATTGGATTTATAATTTCACTAACGAAGAGCTTGTCAAAAGTAACAGAAAGCTCTCAACTGGGATTCATAGGCTTTTAAGCACTCAAATTGTTATACTCCCTGGCAAATGAAATGTTCCAAATGTGTATCTGCAGGGTCACTCCAGCCCTCCAATTGGAGAAAGCACAAACAACAAAAAGGGGAAAAAATACTGACAAGAATTTGCTTTGAAATGAACTTTAGTGGAGATTTATTTATTTAACAAACAGCTGCTGAGGACCTACCATGTTTTGGATGCTGTGCAGGACACTGGCTTTATGATAATGGGGAAAAATGCATGATCTTTGCCTTTGTGTGAAAAACAAGCACAGAATAATTACTAGTTATGTGTGGTGATAAGACCTGCTATAATAAAAAAGACAGAATGTTGAGAAGTCATTAGACCAACCTACTCAAATTGTATGGTAAAGGATGGCCGCTCTGTGGAGAGAATATTTGAACAAAGGCCTGCTGAGTAATAAACCAAAGAAAATGAGGGAAAGAGCATTTCAGGCCAAGTGAATAGCATGTGGGAAAGAGTTTGAAATAAAACAAAATGAAAGACCAGCATGGCTGAACATAATGGGCAAGCCAAAGAGACACAGGGGCTGAGGTGAGCAAGTTGGAAATGGGCCAGATAGCTTAGGACTTCTAGGACTTGGGATTTCATTTGAGGCACAGTATGAGCCCTTGCAGGATTTTAAGAAGAGGAGTGGCGTAAGCTGAACTGCATTCTTTGAAGTCCACATGATCGAACATGTGGAGGGAGCAAGAACAGAAGCAAAAGACAAATACTTGAAGGCACATAAATATGACAGATAGGATGATGCAATAGAAATTGAGATAAGAGACAGAACGTTGGAGAAATGTTATCAAAAACAATCTCCTCTGAACCCAAAAACTTCTGCACAAAGGTAGAAGAGAAAGAAAATGATTTTAATGTTCAGTAAGTATCAAACCAGACTACAATGCACATTATAGGGAGACCGCAAAGAGAATTTAAAAACAGGAAGTAATCTCACCCTTTTATACAGCCAAGCCAATGCAACCCATTACATGTCTGTTCTTAAGGTAAGATGATCTCCAATTTGCAAATTTGCAACTTTCCAATGGTATAATATGCATACATTAGAGACCATATATCAAGTACTCATATAATCATTCTATTTTTCACTTTTAGTACAGTGCCCAATAAATTACATAAAATATTCAATACTTTATTAGACTTTATGTTTGATGATTCTGCCTGACTGTAGAATAATCTAAGTGTTCTGAGCACATTTAAGGTGGGCTTGACTAAGTTATGATGTTCAGTAGATCAGATGTATTAAATGCATTTTAACTGATATCTTCAAGTTACAATTAGCTTATCAGAACATAACCCGATCATAAATCAAGGAGCATCTACAGTCTTTAAGTGGACTTCACAACATCATTTATTACAGATATTTTATCCTAGATTCACTTGGTAATTAGGGTGGCCATCTGTGCTTGCTAATTGGCTTTATCAAGAGGAGATTTTTAACTTCTCATACCTTAATGAAAGGAAGTAGTTTGACTGGGAGTAAGGCACTGTAGAAGTTAGACTCCTATCCTCCCACAGAGACTGGAAGATAAAGATGCTATCTCTCTGGATATTTACATTTCAAAGAGATGATTTCAGGTCCTTGAAAAAGACATTCCTGGGTCTTAAAGCTGTTAAGAGACTATTCAGCTTTTTAAAAGGTTTACACACATTTCAAAGAGACAGAGAAGTAACTTATAATTTTCTTAAGTAAATAATCTATGAAAGGGAAGGAGGAGAATGGCCTCTTCCCTAATTTTCAGGAGGGAGAATTAAATCTCTTGTTTTTAATTTGTATTTGCTCTTTCAAGAGACAGATAAATAGATCTGCGATTACTGTACATTGGGTTGTATGTGAGGATTGAAGGAGGAGGAGAAACTAAAATAATGACTAGTTTGAGCAATTACACGTCAGTTATACCGAAAAGAAAACAGGTGTTCAAAAAAAAAAAAAAACAAAGCCATGCCTGTAGGTTTGATATGAATGTCCATGTGAATGTAATGAAAATTGTATTAAGAATATGCAGTATCTCCAAAAGTTATTTCACACAGTTTTTCCCTAATAGCATTTAATGCCAAAAAACAAACAAAAAAAACAGACGTGCCAAGCTTAGCAATTATGCAGGCAGCCAGCCCCCAAGCAGAGCAGCCACACATTTGTAGAGGTGTGGGTACGTCAGAGGGCCTATTGCTAAAGCAGACAAAGGACTTGTTCCAGCTGTTAAACAATGTTCTCTCTCCAACAAACCTACTCCTTTGCACTCTGCTGTGTGATGCTAGGGCCATGTCTTACCAAATTCCAATGATCCTTTGACAAGGAGGCTTCCTGTTAGGTTCTGTTACCATAAAGATACTAGAGGGGATTGCAAGGCTGAAGAAAAACTGAAATACTCCTTTTTGCTTCCTGGTCTTCTCCAATAGTCTGAGCAAGGGCCCTTCACCCTGGCATGGGCAGTTAATGTCAATCTTCAGCTTCTTTTCCCTATTCCCAAACAGTCTCATTGAGCCTCTTCCAAGGAACTGGCAGCAGCAAGACAGTGACCTCAGAGGTCTGAATCCCACTTTACTGGGGCCCCACCTTTAAGCTTCTAGATTCCTACAATCCAAACCCTTCCCTCTATTCCCCCAAGATTAACGATGGTAGCTGCTTGTTTTAGTTCTTTATTACCTGTGTTTCCTACGTGTCCTCTCTTTGATTTTTCAGTATTCGAACACGTAGTCAATTTCCCACCTTAATTTCTCTCTGTCAAAATATCTAGTATGGGTTTTGTTTTTCACTGACACAGCAGGTGACTCCTGTTTATCACAGAAGTGATGTAGTGTCCTTGGACTCTGTCTTTAAAAGCTTAGCTGTAATGATCTCATCTTGTATAAGTAGAACAGAATATTTAGGTACTCCAACAAAATACATTGATTAAATTTATGAAGAGACAGCATTGCCTCATTGCATTGTAAGAAGAAATAAATGAGTGAATCTATGTAATATCCAGAACTTAATAAGCAGTTATTACTATTATAATTATTATTGCTAGAGTTGAGCTGAGTTCAGAGAAAGTTATAACTGTCTCTCATCAAGGGGCAGTTTATTCCAAAGTCTCCTACTCAAAGAATTCAATCAAGTATTCACAGCATTCATTGATATAGATGCAATATGGGCAAAAAAAAAAAAAAAAAAAAGGAACTGTAGCATTATGTTCCTTCAGTTTTTTCCCTATATTGCTTTAGGGAAACTCAAAGTTGTGGCTGAAGATGAACTGGGTTTCACAGATAAATAAAGTAAAAGAGAGCTTAAATAGTTAGTATGCAGCCAGGATTTAAAGTCAAGTCCACTGCCAGTAGACCTCGTTTGAGGCTTAGTTTTCAGGGCCTCAGCAGACAGGCTTCCTGCTGCCTAGGGATTTCTGGAGATACTGCTCTCCACATTCCCCACGGAGTAACGGTCTATGTGTTTTTGGTATCTCCTCGAAGATGGAAGGTTGTATCAATAGAGACTTTATCTTGTTCACGGTAGTCTTCCCCCAAACCTCATACTCTATACCTAGCACATAGCAGATACTCAATAATTAATTAATTACGCATCTTTAAAACTTTGCCTCCATAGTTACTTATCTCAGCATTTTAAGTATTTTATTATTCCCCTATATTATTCAACTATGGCTAATTCAAACTTCAAAAGAGTAATTTGGGACTATCTAGTGCTCAAGTTCTCTGTCCAGGAAGGAGAAATGCACTGCATGAAACTAAACAAGACTTAAAAATTGAGTTTATGATATCATCTGGCATGTTTCATCTGGAGAAATCTCATTATTAGCTTATTTCCAGATATTTTCCCAGTGAAGATGAAGTAAGGACATACTATTCCCGTTGTTTGTAAAATATAGTGGATATGAGACATGAAAAAGACACTTTCCAAACTCCTCACTGTTGGTTGGCAACTAAACACAGCAAGAGACGGAATGTGGTGTGCTGGCAACAGCCTGGAGTTTGGGGGCTGACTGCTTTGGTGAAAATCCTGTCTCTCTTTTTCCTAGTAACTGTCTGGCCTTGAGAAAGTTACTATTCCTTTCTGCGCCTCAGTTTCTTCAACTCTGCAACAATAGCATCTATCTCATAGGATTGTTGATTAAATGAGTTAACATATATAAAGCAATTAAAACAGCATCTGGTACATACCCAGTGCTTATATTTCTATCTAGAAGAGGTAACAAAATAGTTCATTAGCATCTAATACAAAATCATTAAGGTGCTTTGTGACTAAAGTAAAAAGAGTTATGTTTTAGAGATTAACCAACATTTGAAATCCCATCACTGCACTCCCGCCTGACAATAAAAAGTCCTTTCTTGTGTCTCAAAAAAAATGTAGATAATATTTATCTTGAAGCATCATTGTGAGTCATAGAAATAAAGCATATAAACAACAAGCCTAACTTAGGAGGTGCTGAATAAGCAGCAACTATTATTAGGAAAAATGAACTTTTTAGCTAGCTGAGAATATGTGGGAACCTGCGAGAACAGGAGGGAAGGTAAGATGTGGTCACTGGACACAGTGACAGAGACATGGCTAAGGCTCAGGTCTGAGCTGAAGATGTCAATAGGACAGGGTAGTCAACATACAGTGGAATGGAAGCATGAAAAGGGAGTGTGTGAATGAGAAGGGCAGAAATCTTCAAATCAATATATGCCAATAAGCAAGAACTGCGGAAGAGAACCTTGCAAACCAGACCAACAGAGAGGCATGCGGAGAGGACCAGGGTCATACGATAGCAACTAAAAAGCGGGAGGGGAACTGGGATTCCTAAGAAAGGAATGGTTGACAGTGACCAAAGTTCTGGAAGAGTTAGGAGGGATAAACCCTCGTAGAGCATCCACTGAATTTTACAGCATGTAGATTACGGTGACCTCGGAAGAACAGGTTCCAATCAGGGTCTTGACGCTACTATCCAACATACTGGCCTGGATCAAAGTCTCATGAGGACATGTCCTGCTTTAATGGGTCAATTAAGAAGCATTATCACCATGGCAGTAGGTAATGTTTTATTTTTGTTGCTATTGCCTTTCTTCTCAACATTCTATTCATAAAAGCAATGTCTATCTTTTCCCGATAATCTTCTCTGCAACTAACTGCATTGCCTGTCAACTATGAAACGTAGTTTTACTTTTAATGGGGCAGACTCTCTTTTTCTGTGCCCTAAACTTAAGTTGAACAGTCCCCTACTTGTTTGAGGCGGGCAAATTACAGTGGAGACTGGCTATGCAGGGAAATCAAATGTCAGCTTTTAAATGACCAGTTTCATGTAAAGGTTATCACTTGTCTTAATGGAGTAACTAGGGCTTCTAATATGATAGACCAATCCCCAAACTCCTTCGCTGTGCTCCAGTAAATATCAACTCTGACAGTGACATTTCTGTTCTGATGCTCCATATACAGTCACAGGAAATACTCATTGATGCTGCTACTTAAAAATCATGGAGAGAAATAATACCTCACTGCTTAAAATTCTTCTCAGTGAGAGAATTTTTCTCTTCTTCCCTCCTTCCCCCTTCCTCTCTCCTCTCCTTATTTCTCTCCTCTGCTATGTATGTCCCTTTGTCTGTTTTCTTCTTTTTTCATCCCTCTCTTTCTACACTTCTATCATACTATGAAGGTCAAATGCAGTTTAGCACACCCAGTGCTTATTATGATTGTTTTGAACTGCTTCCTAGTTTATCATCTGATAAAAATTAAATTAAAAAAAATTTAAAATTAAACTTAAATTTAAAAAACTAAAATGAACAGAACAGTAATTGGGTAATTATGTAATTACTTGCATAAATAATTATTCTTTGTGTTCATGTTTCTAAATTGCAGTAATAATAGCAAAGTATTTACTAAAACTGGTCTCTTTACCTCAAGCAATGAAAACATATCTTTGTTTGCCTATGGCTTTCTTTCCTTTCGCCTTTTAATTTAGAACCCATCCTTCAAAATGTATACTACATCAGTATGTCAAAGTTTTGGACAATTTTTTAATGAACTCACAATGGAGAATCCCCCAAATTAATGAGAAAGTCAAGTTAATCTTCATTCCCAGTCGTTAAGGCAGATAATGGTGACTAGTCCCTGAAACACAATTCATTCACAGTCCTCTCTTCTTCCTATAATTTCCCTAACTTTTGTAGTCAAAAATTTTTAAAGAATGTGTTGGAACTATAGACTTTCACCCAGGAAAAATTCTCATGTACATATATATCCAATGTTATGCATATATATTCAGGTAGTTCTTTTTTTAGGTAATTATGTGCTTTGTGTAAGGGCAGTCAGAAGTGTGAATAAATAAGGATTAGTATTTTTTCAAGCTCTAAGAGTGACACACACTGGAATCTATTTATATTCACACTTCTGCCTGCCACACATACACAAATGGAAAAAAACAACTACCTGAAAATGTCTCACAATGTTGAATGTATGTGCACATATACAATATTGTATATGTACATATATACACACACCATGATATATGTGTATGAGGGTATATTTTTATATTGAAAATATATACACACATGTAATGATAAAATGAGGATATAGTTAGGTTCAGAGAGTAAATAATGTTCATTAAAAACTGACTTTATAATGATTAATAAAGATATAAAATCAAACGCATTTAAGAGGAAAGGCATTAACTGAATTAAGCACTACTACTATATTGGCATCTCCTTTTTGCCTGTGGCATGTTACCACTGTGGGAAATACATATGCACTTAAACTATTTTGCAATTTGTACCCAAAATCACACTACTGTTTAAAAGCCCATAAATAGCCTGAATTCTCCACACGTATTCCATACGTGAAAGAAGAGAGGAAGAATTTGCTCACTTGTAAATTTTCTATACATGTACTTAATTTCTTCCCAAAGGCCCATTTTACTGGTGATTCAGACTCAATATTGGGAAATGGACAAAAAGTACAGTTGAAGCAAAACACGGCGACACTTTGGCCAGGAACATCTTCCTTACCAACAATACAGATAATACAGACAGCAAAATTGTCAGTCAGCACTGAAGAAAGAAAATGAAAATACAAGGTAATTGATTCAAATTACCTCATAAATGGAAAGCCAGAAATTTAAAGACCTCCCCATTATTCTTCCCCTCATTTCCTCAGTTCTGTTCTACGAAAAGCTAAGTAAACTTAGTATTATATTGCAATTGCCTCTCAGACCATTGTCTTTGAAGCTCAGTAAGTTTAATTATCATCAATTATCTATCCAAGACTGAATCTTATCCAAGAGAGGAAACAGCAATCAGCAAATGCTAGAACTGTGCTCATGTTTAAGTTGCACACTTAAGTAATTGCTATGTTTCTAATAGCTATGAAAAGCCCATTATCTTGATTATAGCTGTTGGTAACTGAAAATATATTTACATTTCACAACTATGTTAATGTTTTCACAAGCCCTAATTTTCAGAGAGTAATATCAAATCATGTGTTTACTAATTAGCATTTCAAAGGCCATTTGCATTTGCCTGCTACTGGCAAATGTTTATTTTAGTTATTACATATACATCAAGAAAAAATTTAAATATATCTAAATTTTCATATACATGGTTGCCTCTGTATTTAATTTTGAATTTTTGACTCAAACAAACTCATAAAAATGTTCATGCATCCACTGATTGGCATTAGTGATTACAGCCTAATATATATGGAAACATAGACCAAATAAATAAAAATTCACCAGAAAATAAGGAGTTGTGAATAAAATTAATATAAAATGACATGAGAACTGGGTGGCTATTTTAAATTTGTCGAAAACAGACCTAATCTAACCTTACCAAGAAATGTTGAAAGGTATGAATAATCATATGTCTAGATATACATCAGGAGAAACTATAGAATATACTTATAAAGAATTATGAAAACAGCCGGGCATGGTGGCTCACACTTGTAATCCCAGCACTTTGGGAGGCTGAGGCCGACAGATCACCTGAGGTCAGGAGTTCAAGACCAGCCTGACCAACATGGAGAAACCCTGTCTCTACTAAAAATGAAAAATTAGCCGGGCATGGTGGCGCATGCCTGTAACCCCAGGTACTCAGGAGGCCGAGGCAGGAGAAGAGCTTGAACCTAGATGCGGAGATTGCGGTGAGTCAAGACTGTGCCACTGCGCTCCAGCCTGGTCAACAAGAGGGAAACTCCATCTCAAAAAATAGTTATTATGAAAACAAGATATAGGATTAGCAAATTATAACTACTAACATGAATTGACTATCTGTAAGTCTCTACTAAAAGTAGAACATATAACAACTGTAGCTTTAATTCCACATAAACAGAGCTAAAAAAAATTACTGCAGCTGTTTGGCCATGTGCTGGCTATCTGCATGAATTCGGGTATTTGTTTTGGAAAATAATAAAGTTAGACAATTCTATATTTATGAATTGGCATGTTCATTTAGGCCTTGACTTCTTTTTGTTATTTTTTTGGCAATAGGAGGTTAGGAGTTCTCTCTGAGGTGACATTTCATATGACATTTGAAAATCATTCAGGTCATAGAGCAAAGATTAGGAGAATATAATTCCAGAGAAAAATAAGTCAAAAACAATTACTTTTAAAAATAATAACAGCTACCAACTAAAAGACATTTCTTTTATCTCTGACTTTTGAATACAGTTTTTTAGTTGTGTGTCTAGAGTGCAAGGTGAATACCTGATGCGGATATAAGACATCCTTTTATTATTTCCCATAACAGTCTAACAACCTTTTTTTTTACTTCTAAAAAAAACCCAGATACATGTACAGAACGTTCAGGTTTGTTACATAAGTATACATGTGCCATGATAGTTTGCTACACCCACTAACTCACCCTCTAAGATCCCTCCTCTCACCCCCTCACCCTGCAACAGGTTTCTGATGTGTATTGTTCCCTTCTGTGTGGCCATGACTTCTCAATATTCAACTCCCACTTATGAGTGAGAACATATGGTGTTTAGTTTTCTGTTCCTGTGCTAGTCTGCTGAGGATGATGGCTTCCAGTTTCATCTATGTCCCTGCAAAGACATAATCTCATTCCTTTTTATGACTGCATAGTATTCCATGGTGCATATGTACCACATTTTCTTTATCCAGTCTATCACCCATATACAACCTATTCTTAAGAGAAACACTACTTACTAAAGTCTGGGTTTTAGAATGGTAAAAACAGATTGTCATACTACATAACGACCTCTCTCTTTGGTTCTGATAGGATTAACTTTTATCAAGGGACCACACACAATGAAATAAAATGTACATACAAGTTGAGTATTCCTGTTCCAAAATGTTCAACATTAGAAGTATTTAAGATTCCAGGTTTCTTCAACTTTTGGAATATTTGAAGATACGTGTATTAGTTCATTTTCATGTTGCTAAGATATACCTGAGACTGGGAAATTTACAAAAGAAAGAGGTTTATATGGACTTACAATTCCATGTGGCTGGGGAAGCCTCACAATCATGGCATAAGGCAAGGAGGGGAAAGTCCCATCTTACATGGATGGCAGCAGGCAAAGAGAGAATGAAAAATACACAAAAGTGGAAACCCCTGATAAAACCATCAGATCTAATGAGATTCATTTACTACCACGAGAACCCTATGGGGGAAGTCTCCCCTATGATTCAATTATCTCTCACCAGGTCCCCCCCACAACACATGAGAATTATGGGAGCTACAATTCAATGAGATTTGAAAACCATAAAAATAATGAAATATTTTGAGGGTGAGACCCAAGTCTAAACATGAAATTCATTTATATTTAATATACATTTTACACACATAGCTAGGAAGTATTTTATACAATATTTTAAATAATTTTGTAAATAAAAAAGTGTGTGCAATCAATCATGAGAAAGCAAAGATGTCAGATGTAGATGTTTCCACTTGTGGTAACCTGTCAGTGCTCAAAGGTTTCTGATTTTGGAGCATTTTGAATTTTGGATTTTTAGCTTCGGAATGCTGAACCTGTAATAAAAGTTTAAATCACTGGAATTTAAATCAAAACAGATTTGAATAAATTGGGGATGTTTTTGCATATGACAGTTTCAGGCCAAAATTTCATCTTTATTGTCTTCATCCCTGCCATTAATAATTTATCTCGCTATGGAAAAAAGATACTACTTAAAGTGTCCTATTCACGTCCTCAAAAATTTTTTTAAGTTGCTAAACAATGTAATCTCCATTGAAAATTAACATGAACTAAATGCCTTCTAACAAAACAATAAATATATTCTGATCTGTTCCGAGTGCTCATAGTTTACATTATTTGCAAAAGACTGAAGACTGTTCTGATCCTAAGGAGCTATGATGTGGTACACACATTACAGTTAAGAATGAAATCTAAAGGAGCTGAAATTCAATTCTGTAAGTGATTCAGCCATATGCCTTTGAGACACGGATATAATGTGGAACATCTGTCTATGAAAACCAGTGTTTAAAAGGGAGTTACATACCTACTTAAAAGCTATGGCCAGCTCATACAAAATCTGCCAAACTATGTTAAATTAAAACTATTCATATATTTGTTTTTATTTTTACTTACTTGAGACAGAGCCTCACTCTGTCATGTAGGCTGGAGTGCAGTGGTGCGATCATGGCACACTGCAACCTTCACCTCCCAGGTTCAAATGATTCTCCTGACTCAGCCTCCTGAGTAGCTGGGATTACAGGCATGCACTATCACACCCGGGTAATTTTTGTATTTTTAGAGATGGGGTTTCACCATATTGATCAAGCTGGTCTCAAACTCCTGACTTCATGATCCGCCCACCTCGTCCTCCCAAAGTGTTGGTATTACAGGCGTGAGCCACCATGTCCAGTCATTTATTTTAATATTTGCAAGCCATTCTTTATCTGAGATTTTGATTGTTTTTATGGAGTAAGTCAATTTGAAATATGTCCACCCTGGCCATATTTTGGGGGCAGGTGGAGGAAGTGAAACTTTATTAGGTTAGAGTTCTAACAATTCTACTCTTAAATACATTTCATGGGTTTATATAAAACTATTCACAAGAAAAGTACTTTAAAAGTTGAAATATTAAGTGAATATGAAAAGATAAAGTCACAACAGACAAACAGGAAAACACGAACAAGCAGTTGACAAAAGTAGTATACATAGTCCTTAAATATAGTGACAGATACCTGACTTCATTCATAATGAGAAGCACAAATTAATCCTTCACTCAGATAGCATTTCTCATCTCCTGGAATTGCAAAAATCCAAAGGCTGGACAAGACACTCTGTTAACAGAGTGAGAATTCTCTGTGTATACCTTTCATATAGATTTAAAATTGAATTATGTAAATGTTCTACTGTATTAGTCAGGGCTCTCCAGTGAAACAGAACAGAAGGGAGATGGACTGACAAACAAATACAAGGAGGTTTATTATGAGAAATGCGCTCATGTAATATAGAAGGCTAAATCCCTGAATCTGACATCTGCAAACTGGAGACCCAGGAAATCCAGTGGCATGATTCAGTATGAGCCCAAAGGCCTAAGAATTGGGAAGCCAATGGTGTATATCTCAATCCAAGGGCAGTAAAAGATGAGATGTTTCAGATCAAGCAGTGAGACTGTTTGTTCTATTCAGGACTTTTGGACTGAATAATGCCCACCCACACTGGGGAGACTATAAACTTTTTTGAGTCCACCTATTCAAATGCTAATCTCACCCAGAAATACCCTTGCAACCAGAAATAATGTTTAATCTTGGCACTTGTGGCCCAGTCAAGTTGACACACAAAATTAATCACCATGGCTATTCATTCAGAAAACGTAACTTAAAATGAAAAGAATGATGCGAGTCTTCTTTCAAACCTTAAAAGCAATTAAAAATATTTAGGTTGGTGCAAAAGTTACTGCAGTTTTTCCCATTACTTTCAATTGCAAAAGCTGCAATTATTTTTGCATGAACCTAATATACTCATAAATCTGCAGGAAAATAATTTCCAGCCTCAGATTCTGTACTTAACAACTTGTCAAATGTAAAATATAGAATCTGTTAAGGATGTATGAATGTAAAATCTTTTGAGTACTATTATAGATGTTTGAAGTATATTAGGATATAAAATAGACAAAAATTATTGTCCCTTGTGGAACTTTCACTCTAGTAGTGAAGGCATACAATAAATTAAATCAGCAATTTATTGCTAAAAAAAAAATAGATCAAGTAATGGTAGCTGTGGGTAGGGTACAAGGAGAGCTATCTTTTCAGAAAACAAAAACCTAGTGGAGTACCTGATGTGTTTTGCTGTACTGAAAAGTTTTACACTTCAGATTATTTGAAAAAGAATTAGTGTTGAGTTCATTGAAAACTAACCAAACAAGCAAGCATTTTTAGTTTCACAGAAAAAAATGTTCAAGTCCCTTCTAAAAATATTTTAAGACATATTTACAAAGTCAAGATAATTCAACACTGAGTGAATGTTCATTTTTTAAGACATAAAACAATGTATGATTACATATCAATTCTGTCGATCAGGAATTCAAATATGGCACATTAGGGAAGATTCATCCCTTCTCTATGACATGTGAAACCTCAGCTGAGGTGACTAAGTTGCTGGGGGCTGAAAGATTTGGGAGGTCACTAGGCACCTTTTTTTTCCATGTGGTTTCTCCACATGACTAGCTTAAGCTTTCTCACACCATGGACCCTCAGGGTAGTCAGACTTCTTAAATGGTGGCTCAGGATTGAAGGAGGAGTGATTCTGGAGATCACCAGTATTAGAAATTTGCCTCACACACACAGCAATGCTCTGAGGACACAACATGACTTTCATTATATTCCAGCTGAAAATACACAATTGGAATCCAATGATGAGAAAACAGACAAACCCAAACCAAGGAACATTTTATGATACAACTGGCCTATACACCTCAAAAATATCAATGTCATGGAAAACCAAGGAAAAATGAGAAACTATTTCAGATCAAAGGAGACAATTAGTTTGCTAGGACTACCATAACAAAATACCACTGAGTAAATATTGATTTTACCATAAACTGTGAGATCAATGTATCGTGAAGAGGACTAGGAAAAAAAGTGGGTGTTTGGGAATAAACTTATTTAGAGAGTGGAATCTTTAAAGAGTGGAATTCTTACATTATATGACAAAGTCGACATAAAATTTCTTAATTAGGCAAATCATTAAGAGGCCCTATAGTATATTGTTTTCAAACATGAAGATAAAATCCAGAAAAATTGTAGCTAAATAAGTTGAACGTGGTCACCTCTAATGAGAAGAATATTGGGTGAGAAAGAATGATTGCCAAGTACTGTTTTGTGTTAAAACCTGTGGAACTAGTTGACTTAACTATGTACACGTTACCACGTATATATTCCACTAAATGGCTGCAATCATAATGCGTTAAGCAAAGTCCAAAGTCCCCACAGATATTTCATTTAGCTTTTTGCATTTCTTCAAGTACTTCCTGAGGATAAATTCCTAGATTCTGAATTACAGTATGATGGGAACGCTTTTTAAGATATTTAATACATATTGCCAAAATGTCCTCCAGAACATTTATTCCAACATGCGCCATCAAAGGCACTGTATGAAAGTGCTCGCTTCCCCAGGGTTTCTACAAAACTCTTTAAATCTTTACCAATGTTACATTAAAACAAAACAAGAAAGCATTACTTTCTAAATTGCATTTCACTAAGTAGCAGTCTGGTAACCTATCACATGTATGTTTCATGATATTCATTTCTTTTTCTGATAAATGTCTCTTTAAGTCATTTGCCCACTAATCTATTGAGCTTTTTGTCTTTTTCTTATTAATTTGCAAGCACTCTATGCATTGACATAATCTTGTGTATGTCACACAATTCCCAGCTAAGAAAATTGTTACATATTCTTTTGTCATTTTAAGTCTGTCTATGACATTTTACCATATAGATTTATGTTTATATTTCATGTTTAAGGCATTTTACCATGTAGTTTATCTTTGCTTGGCACTATTCTCTTTTTATGATTTATGCCTTGAATGGCATTGTGGCTGCATTATTCTAAATATTTTCTATTCAGAACAAGAGCTTGAATCTAGTCAAAGATGAAAGAAGTATTTTATTAGGGAAGTCACTTATCAGATTTATCTTTTCTAAAAATTAATGTGATTTTGTTTAAAGCACCACAAAAGCTTTGACATTTCTCCTATCAAGGGGTGGGATCTATGTTCCTTCCTTTTGAATCTGGACAGGCTTTTAACTGCTTAACCAATATAGATTGGCAGAAGTGATACTATTTCACTTTCAAAGACAAAGGCCATTTATATTTTATCTGCTTATCTTTGGAGGCTCACTCTGGAATAAACCAACTTCTATTTAAGGATTCCAATTACACCATTCTGGAGAAGTTCATAGGTATGTCTGTCAACAGTCCAAACCTTCTAGTTATCTCTGCCAAGACACCAGACAGGTGAATAAAGGAGCTTCCAGAAGATTTCAGTCTCCACCCACTTGTCACCTTCAGTTATTTAAATATTCCAAAATGAAACCTCAGACACTGAGGAGTAGAGACAAGCCATCCCTACTATACCCTATCCCAGTTTCTGACTCCTAGAATCCATGAGTATCATAAAATGATTGCTGTTTATGCTACTGATTTTGAGTGGTTTGTTCACAGCCATAAATAACTGAATAATCATTCTATCAACAACATTGGAAATGAATTAGAAAAAGAAATAAAAAAGGAAGTCCAGTTAGGAAGCAATTGCAAGTGTCCAAAAGAGACAAAGAGAAGCCTGAAACAAGGTTGGAAGGACAATGGGAAGAAATCGAGAGTTCAGAAGCTAAATTTGCATTGTACACATATCACAAAAATAGATGAGTATTAAAATATAACCTTTTAGACTGCTGTATCATCAAATTATTGTATTATCAGCCTAAGCCACTATCAAACATGAGTTTGTAACTAATTTACAGACAAATGAGGTAATTTTCTTCCCAAGTGTCACACTTTTACAAATCATGCTTTCTTCCACTACAATTTTATAGCTTTTTCTTTGGTAACCAGAGGGTCACAGGTAAGTCAGGGCTTTCTGAGGAAACTCAGAGGATAATCAAATCAAAGGAAACCTGGCTTGAATACGTGACAATGCTACACATTTTAGTAACAGAAATAACACATAAGCAGTCTTTTAATAAAGAAAATAAAGGATTATTCTTCACCCAAGCAGTCTTTTAATAAAGGAACTAAAGGGTTATTTTTCACCCTTTCAAGAGCAAATTGTCTTGATTGATTGAGATCAGAAGATATCAAGAGGGTTCCAGAAGCAATATAATATTGGGCCTTTAAAACACTCCGATTTGTCTTAGAAATGTGTAATCCATCAGCTCTATTTGAAAACTAACAATAGGAAGGCCAGTTGTGTTAAAGCAGGTGAAACGGTTTAACCATTACTTCCTAATTGGGATCCTTTGCTTTTTCTGGCTTGCTGAGAAGCAGACTAACAGGTGATTTGAAATGTTTGTCCTGACTCAGTACTTTTGCTCTAGACTTTGTAATTTACCTGGGCCTTTCAAAGCCAAGGTGCCTATATTACAGCGGGGGGTGGGGAGTTGGGGAGGGATGGCATGGGGAGAAATACCAGATATAGGTGATGGGGAGGAAGGCAGCAAATCACACTGCCATGTGTGTACTTATGTAACAATCTTGCATGTTCTTCACTTGTACCCCCAAACCTAAAATGCAATAAAAAGTATATATATTTAAAAAAAAGTGCCTATATTAGCAATCCATATATTAAAGTACCCAAATTCTACACTCAGAGTTTACTCAGGGGCTAGCAGACTTAGACAAATTAGGAAAGGTTTATCATGGTGAGGGAAAGGTGCATTTTAGTTCACTGATATCTAAATGATGCTGGTTCGCAGACTTCCAAGGCAACATTACCTTGATAAAGTCTAAACAGTATAGATCCTAGTCCTAACTCTCACATGTAAGTAGACCAAGAGATTATCAGAATTTCCAGAGTTTTGTTTTTTTGAGATGGAGTCTCACTCCGTTGCCCAGGGTGGAATGCAACAGGCGCCATCTTGGCTCACTGCAACCCCCACCTCCTGGGTTCAAGCAATTCAGCCTCCTTAATAGCCGGGATTACAGGCACCTGCCACCATGCCCGGCTAATCCGTTTTAACATTAAAAAATTAAACTTGAGGAAAGCCCTATCTAATGATTATCCAGAATGTCAAACTCTCCTCTGCAAGGGGAAGCCCTTCTTCCAAACACCAAGAAACATGGAAAGTCAAATATTCAGAAAACAAAATGGTGACTATGACATTAAAATGAAAATTGGTGTATTTACATGAGAAATTTTGTCTGCCAAGCTGTTACGAAAATTGACGGGCTAGTCTCTTCCAAACACAGAAAATGCTCATCTAAGGATGAGATGGCTCAATGTTCACAAGCTAATGTATTCAATACCATACACTGAGCTCTTTAAGGGGCCAGTTGCATTCTTTTTCCTCACCTTTCAAAAAGTTAATACACAGGTTATGTAGGGTTCAAAATTTTCACTTATTGCTGGATTGTGGAATTCAACATGGACTTGCATCCATATTCAGTCTTCCTGTGCCTTTCCTTCTTGTCTAGCCCTTGAGTTACCCTCATGGAAAGTTGGCTCTACAAAGCAAGATATCACCAAGCCACCTAAAAGCAGTTGTATTAGTTTGTGTTCATGTTGCTGATAAAGGCATACCCGGGACTGGGCAATTTAGAAAGAAAAGAGGTTTAAGGGAAAACTCACAGCTCGATGTGGCTGGGGAAGCCTCAAAAATCACGGCAGAAGGCAAGGAAGAGCAAGCCACATCTTTCGTGGACGGCAGCAGGCAAAAACAGAGAGCTTGCGCAGGCTCTCTTAACCCATCAGATCTCGTGAGACTCATTCACTATCACGAGAACAGAACAGGAAAAACACGCTCCCATAATTCAATCACCTCCCACTGGGTTACAATTCAAGATGAGATTCAGGTGGGGACACAGAGGCACACCATATCAGTGGTGTTGCACCTATTGAATGATCTGTTTACCGTGGAGCTTTCTGAGAGCTTCAAAAGCAGTGGTAGTTAAGGCCTGCCTCTTGAAGACGGTCCTGACCCAGATGTACCAACCACATAAAAGAGAGTTCAGAAAGGTCTCAGTGATTTATGCTCAGTCCCTTTCATTAATCTTGCCAATCACGTAATTTATTCTTTACACCTTGAAAATAAGGGAGGGCAGAAGTGGGGGTAGCTAGAAGGAATAGCGGGAGCTCTATTCCCAGTTCTTCTGAAAGGGCTGTTTCTGTTTCGTGAGTCTAAGTGATAACATTACTTCGAAGAGAATATAGCTCATTCTTTGCTCTCTGCTCTGTGGAGCCAGGCAGAGTGGCAAAGGGAGACTCCAGGGAACTAAGAATTTAAGGCCAGAGTGATTGTCAACATTCCCATAGTGAAATACAGCTCCCCTTCACTAGCCCTAAATGAGGCCCTACATAAACCTGGAAGACCTTCCTGGGTACACATCACAACTTCACTGATACAAAATGTCTTCTTTGGAAGTGCCAAGACACTATGTAGTAAGCTTTTTAGGTAGATAGCTGCTGACTCACTATAATGAACATCTAAGAAAATCTGACATCCTCGCCTTTTACTTTATGTTACCAATAATTGATTTTTTATTCTTTTTTAAAAGAATATAACTTGGAAAAAATTTGGCAAGATGCAACTTAGTGGACTTAAACAATGTGCTATGTTTGAAGAATTGGGCATCAAATTATTTTTGAAAAGCTTGTCAAGTGACTTCAATAAGATGAGAACCATTAACGTGAACTTTTAAAACAGCAACTTTCAAACACTTTCTAGATGTTTTCTGCAGTGGATGCTGTGGAGTACTGTTTAGATCCTCAAGACCAAGGCTCCTTTCCCCAGGTGCTGCGAATCTTGCCTACTAATGGTACACAGCTGAGTCCATCTACAGGCACTGCTCTTCACTGAAAAAAGTTGCTTTCCCCAATCCTGCCCAAACTATGTCCCATCCTAGGAGGCAACCAATATCCAATGACTGATCACTGTGGAATTAACATGTCCTAATTCTCTTGACTCAATTTGGGTAAACTCTTAAAGAGTCAGCCCAGCTCCAGGGTTTCCTGTAGGATCGATTGAAAGCTTTGTTGCAATAGCATTAAAATTCAACTTCTATTTTTCCCCATCCTCACTTCTCTTGACTGCAATAAATCATTGTTGTAGACTAAAGAACAGGTCCAATTCTTCTTGCCTTTTCTTTTTTTGAGACAGAATCTTGCTCCGTTGCCCGGGCTGAAGTGTAGTGGCATGATCCTGGCTCACTGCAACCTCTGCCTACCAGGTTCAAGCAATTATTTCTCCTGCTTCAGCTTCCCGAGTAGATGGGCTTACAGGCACCTGCCACTACACCCAGCTAATTTTTGTATTTTATTAGAGATGGGGCTTTGCTTTGTTGGCCAAGCTGGTCTTGCACTCCTGACCCCAAGCAATCCACCAGCCTTGGCCTCCCAAAGTGCTGGGATTACAGCTGTCTTTTCTTTATTGTGCATGGAGTGTACAACCTCACTCCTTATCTTTGGGCTTGGCCATGTGACTTGTTTTGGTCAATGATATAGAGGCAAAAGTAATAATGTACTAGTAACAAGCCTATATCTTATGAGACTTCAAGGGTATCTGCTTGGTTTTTGTTCATTTGTTTATTTTACATCTCTGCCATCATTATTAGAAGAGTCTCCCCCAGGTAGCTCTAGACCCTTTAGTCTTGGATCTAGAATGGATACACTTGGAGAAGAACTGCCCCAGACTTACAGCATGAAATACAGCTGTGTGGCCAATCCTAGTCTAGATTAAACAAACCGTAAGTGACTCATAAGCCAATAAGAATAAATACTTGTTTTTGAATGTTATTGAGATTTTGTAATTGATTTTTATACAGCAATCATGTAATCATACCACCTTCCTTCCAGGATCTAGTTAACAATGAAAATTCTCTCTCTTGAGTTATCCCTTTAAGAGCAGTTACATTTGGGAGCTACTGTTTCTACATTTTATATCTGTGTTTGCTGCCCTTTTCATCACAATCTGTCTTCTGAGACAGTTCCACTCTTTACCAGCCTGTTGTCTCTTCACCAGATTGTCAAATCAACTTATCTTTTTCATTGCTTTTTTTTTTTTTTTGTCCTATTCTGCCAGCACAACCAATATTTACATTTCAAAACTAAGCTACTTACTTCTAGGATTTTTTAAGCAAACGATTTCCAAATGAAAGCCTTTTAGTTTCCACCTTAGCCTTTATTTTTACATTATTTTATGGAGTGATTTCTCTAACTCAAATCAAAAACATGACCCCTTCCCTCAACAATTAAAACCTTCATATATTTCTTTGCTGATATTATATACTCTCCTTCTGTGGCTAAATATACAGTCAGTGTCTATGAAACCCAAGACACAGTCAAACTTCCATAATTAACAAATCCAGAACCAATCTGAGACCATGTGATGATTGTGAATAAGCCTTCAAAGGGGATATGGAGGGGGTGGGGTGTTGGAGAGATGTTGGTCAAAGGGTATACATTTTCCATTAGGAAGAATACATTCAAGATAACTTATTCTACAGAATAGTAACCACTATTCTACTCTGCTACCTATGAGTGTAACTTTTTTAGATTCCACATATAAGTGAGATCATACAGTATTTATCTCTCTGTCTATAGCTTATTTCACTGAACATGATGTCCTTCAGGTTCATCCATACTGATGCAAATAACCAGGATTTTCTTTTTTTAAAAATCTGAATAGTATTCCATTGTGTATATGTATCACATTTTCTTTACTCATTCATTTGTTGCTGGACACGTAGGTTGACTCCACACTTCGGCTATTGTGAATAATGCTGCAATAAACATGCAAGTGCAGATATCTCTTCAACACACTGATTTCATTTCCTTTGGATTTACCCAGAAGTGGGATTGCTGGATCATATGGTAGTTCTATTTTCAGTCTTTAAAGGATCTTCTATAGTGTCTTCCATAATGGCTGTACTATTTTGTATTTTTACCAGTAGGGTTCTCATTTCCCCACATCTCCAATACTTATTATCTTTTGTCTTTTTGGTAATATTCATTCTCACAGGTGTGAACCACAGTATCTCACTATGGTTTTGATTTGCATTTCTCTGATTAGTGATTTTGAGTATTTTTTTATATATCTGTTGGCAATTTGTGTATCATCTTTTAAGAAATGTCTGTTCAGATCCTTTGATAATTTTTTAATTGGGTTATTTGTTCTTACTTTCACTTGCTGGGGTTCCTTACATATTTTGGATATTAACCCATTATCAAATGTATGATTTCCATATATGTGCTCCCATTCTGTTGGTTGTTTCTTTACTCTGGTTGATAATTTGCTGTGTGAATTTTTAGTTTTTATTTTTAGTTTGATGTGATTCCATTTGTCTGTTTCCACTTTTGTTGCCTGTGATTTTGGGGTCATATCCAAAAAATCGTTGTCCAGACCAATGTCATAGAGCTTTTCCCTATGTTTTCTTCTAGAAGTTTTACAGTTTCAGGTCTTATATTTAAGTATTTCATCCATTTTAAGTTGATTTGTATATATGGAGTGAGATGAGGGTATAATTTCATATTTCTACATGCAGATATTCTGGGGTGTTATTTTCGGTTTTTTGTTTGGAGTTTTGTTTTGTTTTTAGGTGATAAAAATATTTTAAAGTTAACTATGATGCTGGTTGTACTTATCTGTGAATATGGTAAGAACAATTGTACATTTTAATACAATAAATTTTCTGGTATGTGAATGATATCTAAATAAAGCTATACATATAAAGGAAAAAATCTATTACATGTTTTTCCACAATAAATCTATAATATATCTTTTAAAAGTCAATCTCAATCTTGGTTACATATAAAATCATGTGAGAGAAACTAGAATTTTTTATCTTTTCAAATATTTTATAGATTTATGGTTTTACTACCCTACTAAGGACAAATGAAAATAACTAAAATTATGGTTTTCAAGTACTTAAATAATTTTTCCAGTAAATAGGATTCATCAAAACTTAGAATATATCTAATTGCCTTTATTCTTCATTTTTATTTCCCTATAGCATTTCAAATAGAGATCAGATTTTAATTCACATTTATTTAATTCATTAATATTCTGTGATAAAATAACTATTAGGTTTTTAATATAAAATCTCCCTGTAGAATACTTTTCCAAAACTATCTCTGAAATCACTGTGACTTTGATATTCATTTTTAAGTTAGATTCCTCAGAAGCAGATCTTAAGATGAGGCTCTAGGTAGAAGTGATTTATTAGAAAGTTCTCCCAGAGGAAACCAGTAGGGCGTGGGGAAAATGAGAAAGGAAAGAGAGGAAGCCAAGTAAGGTTGCTCTCTCTATACCTTCAACCTGTTTGCGAGGAGAACTGTAGAGAGAAAATTATGCCTAGTTATTCCAAAAAAGGCAAGACTGGAATAAAATGAGAGCAACAATAACCACATAGAATTCAAGGTAATGAATCATGGCCTTCACCATGTTTTCATTCATATCTGTATTCTTCAGAATTCCAGATGGACTGCCTGCCCATCCTGTTTCAGGTATATGAGCCTAACCAATAGAAGCCCAGGAGCTGGTATAATTTCAAGTCATCTATCAGACTTTCAAGTGGAATCTTCAGTAAATAATCTATTATTGCCTAGGACTAGGCAAGTTTGGAACAACCCTAAAACCAGTAGCACTCTTCCAACTAAAGAGTAAGTTTGGTTCCTATAACCCTTCATCATCTGGTGTCAAGACTAAGATACAGTTGGTTCTCAGTATTAGTATAAAATGTTTTGGAAATAAACGTTCTTGCTTCTGTGTGGACTGTCTATATTTGAGAGATCCACTCATGGCCCTCCCTTTAGGATTGCTTGGTGCTTTTTTCCATTCTGTCTTCTCTCATTTATATGGAGCAGAAGCATGAGAAAAATCTCTTTACAACTTGTATGGGCAAACACTGCCGCTTTTAAAAAGCTAAACAAGGATCAGAATGAGATCCACAGAAAAAAGAACATGGAGTGAATGTCTGAGGCCAACTACTCCAGATTTTATGGCATAGTATGCATAGGAATAATATTAAGAAGAGACAGTGAGAGTAAATTACTCTTAAAGATATTGTCAAGGAGTTGAAGGCGGGAGATGAGACAGGAAACAAGCAGTAGATGTTTAAAGTATAAAGGGGTACTGCTCTGCTTTATTCCTACAGTAAAGATTACTCAAATGAGTTATTTTCCTGAAGGGCAGGCATCAGTTAGAAAAGATGGAACGAAGGTGGGTAATCAGGAGAGAGTAACTGCTAAACAACTTCCTTGAAAAGCCTACATGAAAATAGACCAAAAGCACAGGTAAAGACATCAACTTCAAAGTGGAAGAATATTTTATCCTCTGAGACAGGCGAATAAAAAGAGGGAATGTAAAGAGATAGAAAAATTGGGGGACAAAGAAAGCTGTGTATATGAGAAATACACACAGATTTATCAATAAACAGAATTGAATTTATCTGCTGAATGTGAGATAGGCTGAGGGCATGTTGGGAGCTTAAGAAATGTGGAAAAGCTTAGGTACATTTGCCCTAAAGGAGGTAATAGGGGTTAATCAAGGGACCGATTAAACAATTTACTAAACAGTAGCAAGGATCTAGATAAGGTTAAAGAGCTTGAATTTGTGATGTATTCACTCAACATAATTCTATGATCAAAGGCTGACTTCTCAGAAAAACATAAAGTGAGGTAGTAGTTGGGTGCCTAGATTTGAAGAGTGACCAGAAAGACAGCAAAAGGTTGGGGGATGGTGGGGCAGTTGGGAAGGTAGAGTACTACTGCGTGAGTGCGAATGCACAATTGTATTAGATGACCAATGAATCCAGGCTGAGACATAATAGGAATAGACGGGAAAGAAAGGCAGGAGCCAAGCAGCTGGATGTCATACTGAAGGTCACAGCAAGAGTGACAAGTAGCTGGGAGAAGCAGTAGGCTGGGAAGCTTAAATCAGATGAGCACAATTAACTGAGAGGCACTTTAAACAAGTTCTATAGCCAGATGCAAGAGCTAGTTCCACCTTACTAAGTAAGGAGATGAAGTACATAGAATTGTTGTGAGAGTCCATATGTGAACATACGTAAAGTACTTAGGTCATGGTCTGATATGTAGTGTTCACTCAATAAATGTTTAGCTATTGTTATATTCCAGAGTTTATCATTGTAGAGGTTCCATAATCAAAACAGGCGAAGCATGACTCAAATGGATAATGCATAACTTCAAATGATATCTCGTTTCGCTAATGAAGAGGTATTATTGAGAATAGATGGCTCCGTGCCATCAGGAAGCTGAGGTTTAGTGAAGGCAAACACCAATGTATTCCAGGAAACAATTTATATTCTATCGTCTAAAGCGCTACTACCAGTGACTAGGAATGACAGGAAGAGGATATGTTGATATTTATAAGTATTGTTTTTGCTTTCCAGATTATTTTTGCATTTGGGTAAGTCAAAACCACAGCATCTACTATATCCACCTGAAAAATGACACGTGCAATTAATTCTACCATGAAAACTTCCACATTTCTGAGGTGTCCTACATCAGTCCCAGAATTGATTCTTTCTATGCACTGTTCTACCAGGGTTTCAGAGCACTGATTAAGTCCACTTACAAAACCTTGAAGCTGTCTCGTTTAAACTGAGATATGAGTCTGATGTGCTTCTCAATAATGTGTTATGAAAATTCCATTTTCAGAAACAGATTAAGATATACCTTGGGCACATTACGCAAAATTAAAATGAAATTGACATACCAATTGAACTCATCAACTTAGTATAACCATCATCTACACCTAAGGGCACACTAAATATCATTTCATGAGCAGGATGAAAAGAGAATTATTTCCAATCAGAACCTCACACGGTTTTAATGTGACCATATCCAGTTGACTAATTGTATCATTTTCCTTTATGTTCAGTCATTTAACAAATATTGATCTAGTGTCTGTTATGGGTAAGGTACATTCTAGTGGCTACAGGAAATAAGTGAAATAAATTGAGATAAAACTTCTACCTTGTAGATGTCGCTCCAGCGTAGAGACCCCCAAAAGTACCTCCGCCATAATGTGAGATCGAGCCCAGAAGCATCTTCCCCCGCCTGGAGGCAGTCGAGCTATGGGAAAGCAGGAACTAAGGATGAGGAATCATATAAAAGGGCTATTTTGATCTCCCAAGCGCTTACACAGTGGCCTGGTGACGGCTGTGTGGTTTTACTAAGACATTATGTTTTATCTCGTTCCTGCTTTGGACTAGTTTTGTGACTTTGTTTATCAAGTACTGCTTGAATCCTGTTATTATTCATGTAATTCTTTAAGATTACTGTTCCTGAAATTTATGGTGGGCCTGACCTTTAAGGAATGTTACTTTGTTAAAGATAAAACTCTTTCACAATAGATAATAAGAAGAGCATCTGCTTGTTTTGCATTATTTTGTGGTTATTTTATGACTTCAGTACTGTTCTCTTTTAACTTGTATCTTATCTACTTTGCCAGACTTTGTAACTTTCTGTTCCCTTTAATGTTTAAGCTAAAACAATGTGGACTGACGTCAGTGTCTGAAAGCTGACAGTATATATTGGGACCCTATGCGCAAATAAAATTGCTATTAAGGCATTGCCTTTTCAGCCCTCCAGACCCCGCTTCTCTTTCTCCTATGTTTTCTGCACACTCTCTCTTACAGGTATAGGGACCCTCTCACTGGCCGAGAGCTCCCTGGCATTAATGCCGTCCCCGACATCTGGCGCTCAACGTGGGGCGCCGACATCTGGTGCCCAACGTGGGGTGCCGACACTACCTGGGAACCTGCCATCTGTGGGAGAGACAGAAAAGTACATATATTAAAAACTAGAATAAAGAGCAGAATGTATACATGGAAGTACTGAAGAAGGAGCAATTGATCCTGACAGGGAAAATTTCATGGAGATAACATAAACAAGACAAATATTCATAAGGTAGAGAAAATCAAGGCTAGTGACCAACATGAGAATAGAAGGGCTGTGTAGGGCCATGACTTGGGGAATATTTGAGTGAGTCTTCAGGTGGCTTTGCAAATACCTGGTCTGTTGAACAACCTGTTAAGTTGACCAGCACTGTGTCACATTCACATTTTTTTCTAAATTTTCTTCATTTTTTATTTTTATTTTAAGTTCTGGGGTACACGAGCAAGATGTGTAGATTTGTTACGTAGGTAAACATGTGCCATGGTAGTTTGCTGCACCTTTCAACCCATCACCTAGATATTAAGCCCAGCACGCATTAGCTGCTTTTCCTAATGTTCTCCCTCCCCGCGACCTCACCCCAACAGGCCCCAGTGTGTGTTGTTCCCCTCCCTCTCTCTATGTGTTCTTATTGTTCAGCTCCCACTTATAAGTGAAAACATGTGGTGTTTGGTTTCCTGTTCCTGCATTAATTTGCTAAGGATAATGGCTTCCTGTTCCATCCATGTCCCTGCAAAGGACATGATCTCATTCCTTTTTTTGGCTGCATAGTATTCCATAGAAATTTACACATTTTAAACACTTCTTAAAAGGTAGCCTCACTGATGTCCCAACCTTTCTTAGATGCTACTTTATAGATAGTAACTTGTACCTTTTCTTTATAAATTTGAGTTGGACTTTGATATATTTCTTTCATTCAAACATTAGAATGAACTCTCTTTCATTTTAATAATCATCCTGGAAATTTATAAAAAGAATTTTGATTATTATGTTCACATATAACATATAAATATTATTTATGTACATATCAATATTTAATATAGCATATCAGATTTGCTTGTTTTTAATAATTTGTATTTTAGAAAGTTTAACTGCCAAATTTAAAAAGCTAATGTGTAATTACATTGTAATTTCAATGTGTAACATCTCCTTAATCAAAAGAAAACATTTTTTTAAGATTTTTACAAGATTCTAGAATGAACTGACTTCTTGCTCCCTGTAAATCACTATTCTGGAGTGATTCTAATTTTATCCCCCTTTCACAACAGCCTCATTTTAATTCAGTCATAAGTTTATTTAGTCTATACTAGTGGAGGACTTGTCAAGTGTTAGTTGATGGTACACATTATCTTGCTGTACAAAAGCAACACTAAAAAGTACTTACTCTACTGCAGGTAACATTTCTTCTCCCTTTTCACAGACTCTACTTTGCAATCCCGTGACCTCTTACAAATAGGGCTTATGCTGACAAGCACAAATTCATTCTTCTGTGATCATATGACACCAGAGTCTCATGCAGACAAACGTTATATCATTCTCATAAGACACTCACCACAAATAGTTTCTTTGCATTGCAAAAGCTAATCTTCTACTTTCGTTATCTAGTAGTGTTATTGTAGATTTCAACCTGATGTCAGCCTTTGATGTTACCTTAAAATCTTCACTATTTCAAGAGCATAATTGCTTCTTGCTTAAATTCTGGCAGAACAAGTGACACCTTGATTCTCACTACAATTCCCACTGCTGGCTCTACTTGGTTTATATAAAAAAAAAACTATTAAGCTTTTTTTTAATATAAAAATCAAAATTCAAATATATGCCCTTATTTAATCCAAGGACAAAACAATGCTGACAAAAGAACTAGAGAAAGCTTTCTTAAATTTAACAAAATTGGAATTCTAAAGTGCCCTGAGCAAATAATGTTGCTCTTGTAGAAAATGATTAGAAAGGTTATTTTAAATGTTTTTTGCTAATAAAACTTATGAGTGACAAATAGAAGACAACTTACTGCACTTTCTTACAATTACGTCAGGAAAATGAAGAGGGAACTGAATGGCCTTCCCAGATGAAGTTTGGCATGAAAATTATACCTGAATGCAGGTCCCCAGAAAGAGAACCTAAAGTGTGCTGCTCCATCTTAAGACTCAGAAGTTTAGGCCAATCCCTATTTTCTTTTGCACAAAGTAGTCGCAAGAATAGCCCTCCTCTATCTGATTCCCTAATAAATAAAAATTTTATATAATGAATTTGCAAATATTTTTTAGCCCATATTAGTAAAAATACCACACACTCTTCACACTACAAAAAAATTCTCACCAAATAGAATGGCAAGACTGGCATTGACTTGTCTGCCTCCCCATTCTAGATTTTATTAAAATTGTAAACATCTTCATCTGTTATCAAAACAAAGAAAAAGAAAGTGTTACCTGTAAAATCTTCACTACTTCAGGAGCATAATCACTTCTTTCTTAAATTCTGGAAGGAAGGAAAAAAAAAGGGAAGTGTAATTCTGAAATGTTTATGGTAATAGAGAAGGGAACTAAATTTCTAAAGGGAACTAAATTTCTGTTTACTAGTAGTCCCTGGATAAGGAACTTAGAGAGTCTTTGTCTTAATAAAGGCAGAAAATAATTTTAATCTCCTTATGTGAAAATGAAAATTAATTGTAGACACTGCTAGAGAAGTAATATGCTTAGTTACTTTTTAAGGACTCCGTAGGACTCCTTGTGCCCTTTCCTGTAAATAGTGTGCACTCATAGGCACCAAAGATAACGTGATTGATCACAATAAGAAGAAAAAGAAAACTCACTTAACCTAAAGCTCCAGTGGCTTCCACTGACAAATCCTCTACAGAAAAATTAAGAAATAACACAATGAAACTTTGTTAGATTTTTTACCTCTCAACTCGAAGGCAGAGGTAAGAAGGCAGAATATTCAAATAAAGAAAATTGAAAATAATTTTAATAATAATCTATAATTAAATAGTCTCAAATTAGTAATTACTAGAGTATAACTATTTAGTTGAGTTTAATTAACCTTTTTTTTCACTTAGGCTTAACCTCTAGATTTCACTGCATGCACCTATTTCACTGATGTGGTAATATCCAAAAGTTACCAAGTAAGCAAATAGATACAGAGATAATAAATATATACAAAATCATTTAATTTCTCACAACTACCATTTAACAAACTGCCTTCTAAGTAAACCAGCATGGAAAAATAATCAAATCCCAAAGATGCATACAATCAGCCTAAAATACAATAAGCTTTCTTTTTTCTTTCCAATGCAATAATACTTAATTTGCTCTCTGCCATTTGTTATACACTGGATCTTACAGGAATAAAAACCACCTTTAGAAATAGACCATGCAGTCAGCAAGTACAGCATAGTGAACAGAACACTTAAGATTATTATTCTAAGGAATGGGTCAGCAATATTCTCCCCCTTTGGCTTTTGCTACCTCCTAACATTCTTATAATACCATTTTCTATAAAGTTCATGTACCCAGATTTTCATCTGAACTCAATATTTCAAACATGAATGGAAAACAAAACCATCACAGTCTTAAAAATCAAACCTGTTTCTATAAATGCTGCAGATTGTAACAACAGAAATCATTTCTTCTACAATAATTAACATATATTAGATCACGCAAGATAGATGATTATACTCAAAGATTTCAGAAGTTATCCACTGATTCTGTTTCCATTCTAAGTCTGCTGTCTTCATCACAGGTGTTCACACATCATTCTCTCTCCATTCTGTATTAGCAAATCCCATGGCCATCCTCTGGAATACTGAGGATGTCAACATCATTAAAGGAGTACTGTGTTCTTTCTCTCATAGAGTTCTGTCTTCATTCCATTTTTATTTTGTCTGCCAAAGTTCACGCTTCCATTATTTCTTATCTAAACTACAGTGACAACTTTGCAGTTCATCTTTAGGTCTGATCTCTCCCCTTCTGACTCATGCTGTGCATTGCTGTCAACAGCTGTGTTATTAAACAATAACCAGTGAATTTCAAGCTAAAATTTCTTTCAGGATTTCTCATTCAATACAAAATAAAATACAATATCATCAACTCAGAATTCAAAGCCCTCTACAATATGAAATCAGTCTTCTCAACACTATTTGCCACTGGACACACACACATATGGTGTATGGACACCACAGTCCTCTTCATTCCTTCAATCTGTACACTTTAAAACTCGGTGGGGCTTTTATTGAGCTATTCTCTCAGCTAAAAGTTCTTCTTCCAAGCCTTCTCTGTTCCGTAATAGTGCAAATACCACTTTTTCTTACATCCTTTAGTTCAGATTTTTTGTCTTGAATTTTTATTGTACTTTACTTATACCTTTATTTTTATGCTGAGCACTACTTTCCCACATATATGTATTATGAATGTGCACACATATGTATTATGTATGGTTTTCTTAGCTTCTTAAAAGTTAACAACTATGCCATGGTAATCCTGACATAGAATATTCTAAAATTAGTATTTATTAATTTCTATTGCAAGATGGTAATAAGGCAATGATATTTTCCATAAAGACAAATGAGAGAATAACTATTTTAGTTGATATTTTGAGTAACTGACTTACAAAATTGGACTATAGTATAGGGTTGGGAAGAGGGTAGATGAATGCAACTGTAGAAATACTTTGAAAACAGGGGCAAAAAGAGGAGAGCCTAATTACTTGGAGCCCAAAAGTATTTTATGAAAAAAAATCACTTAAATATGACTGAATTGAGCTATTCTTTCTTTTCAGGTAAGTTAGAAAAAAGAATATTACTGTATTAGTGTTCTCCAGAGGGAGAGAACCAATAAAGGATGGATGGATGATAGATGAGAGGATTTATTAGGGAAATTGGTTCACATCATCATGGAGGCTGAGAGGTCCCCCAACAGGTAGGCTGCAAGATGGAGACTCACAAAAACCAGTAGCAAGGCTGAGACCAAGTCTGAAAACCTCAGAACTAGAGAAGTTGATAGTGTTGCTCTCAGTCTGAGGGCAAAGGTCTGAAAAACTGGAAGCTGTTCATATAAGTCCTGGAGTTGAAAGACTGGAGAGCCTGGAGTTCTGATGTCCAAGGGCAGGAGAAGAAGGATGCCCCAGCTCCAGGAGTGAGAGAAAGAGAATTTGCCTCTTTGGACATTTTGTTCTATCAGGGCCCCCAGAATGATGGTCCCCATTTACATTTCCTGGATCTTCCCCACTCAATCCAATGACTCACACACCAATTGCCTACGGAAACATCCTCACAGACACATCCAGAAATAATGCTTTACCAGCTCTTTAGGGACTCCTTCATCCAGTAAAGCTGAGAGCTAAAATTAACCATCACAATGTATACTTAGTTTAGTTTGCACCACAGCCTCTTAGCCACTTCTGCTTCTTCAATAATGTTACTGATGAAGGACATGCTACAATTATGGATAGACTGGAAATCTAAAACCTGAAAGTGAAGAGGAATAGTCACCAAACACATGAACTCTATTATACTACAAGTCCTAAAAGTCAGTTGGAAAGAAATTTTGTATTCAAATTCCTAAAGTCATCTGTCTTTAGTTATTAGTGGTTCTTCATAGATTAAAAGAATCTTCACTTCTAGTATGGTGGCATATTATTCATTCTTAGTTCATTGCAATAAAGCCAAGTTCAATAAGTCTTTTCAGGTTTAACCCCACAAGTTCAACATAAAATTTATGTGACTAAACTACAAACATAATCTTCTAGAATCAGAAATTTAGAAAGACAGATAATGATTTATTAATTAATTTTAGAAAATTTTGTCGTTATCCAAAACACATGTTTCTTGACTGTGATTAATAGGGACAATTTTATGTATTTCAAAAATGAAAATGGTAGAAGAAAAGCAGGTAAAAATCCAAGCATTATTAAACCAAAAAATAAATCATCATAGCACATTCAAATTTAACACAACTTTACAAAAGAAGACATATATGAGGTCAGAAAACATATGAAAAATTGCTCATCATCACTGGTCATTAGAGAAATGCAAATCAAAACCACATTGAGATACCATCTCACGCCAGTTGGAATGGCGATCATTAAAAAATCTGGAGACAACAGATGCTGGAGAGGATGTGGAGAAATAGAAACACTTTTACATTGTTGGTGGGAGTGTAAATTAGTTCAACCATTGTGGAAGACAGTGTGGCGATTCCTCAAGGACCTAGAAATAGAAATTCCATTCGATCTCACAATCCCATTACTGGGTATATATCCAAAGGATTATAAATCGTTCTACTATAAGGACACATGCACACGAATGTTCACTGCAGCATTGTTTACAATAGCAAAGATCTGGAACCAACTCAAATGCCCATCGATGATAGACTGGACAGGGAAAATGTGGCACATATACAACATGGAATACTATGCAGCCATCAAAAAGGATGAGTTCGTGTCCTTTGTAGAGGCATGGATGAACCTGGAAACCATCATTCTCAGCAAAATGACACAAGAACAGAAAATCAAACACCGCATGTTCTCACTCACAGGTGGCTGTTGAACAACGAGAACACATGGACACAGGGAGGGGAGCATGACACACTGGGGTCTGCCAGGGGAAAATAGGGGAGGGAGAGCGGGGGTGGGGAGTTGGGGAGAGATAGCATGGGGAGAAATGCCAGATATAGGTGATGGGGAGGAAGGGAGCAAATCACACTGCCATGTGTGTACCTATGCAACAATCTTGCATGTTCTTCACATGTACACCAAAACCTAAAATGCAATTAAAAAAGAAATTTACTACAACTTTAGAATTTCAAGAACCCAGGTTATTTTCTTGGGATCAGAGAGCAAATTCTATTTTATGTGTTACTATAACCCAGAACAAAATGTTCTTGCTATCCCGAACAAATATAGGTTGCATATTTTGGAGAGTGCATTTTCTGATTTTTATTTTTTTGGTAGATAAAGGCCAAAACTTATCTCGAAATTGCATGAACCAGTCTCTCATGAAGTTGCAGTTGAGTGTTTAGGTTCTTCACTATGCAGATGAAGCCAGCCATTGTGCCATCAGAAGGTATTTTGTCACTTAACAACCTACTATAGAAGTAAACACGAAAGTACATTTTTCATGTCCCTTTTTTTTTTTTTTTTTCACTGTAACCTGCAAACCACTGCATTGTAAGTATATCCTTTGGCACATAACCAATATTTTTTTCTGTCTCTAACTCGAGTAACTTCTGTCTTTGTTGAGGGGACAGCATGTCACCAGTACTTTCTGGGGGTACACAATTTATCTGTATAACATTTTGGTGCAAAGAATTGTCTACTGGTCTTTCTTCCAATTGGTTTAGAGTAAAATAAGGAGTGGATACAATGTGAGATCTAAGGCACGTCATTATACAAAGAATAGAAATTAACACAAAAGACTGTAATTTTTGTAATAAGAGTTTGGATTGATCTCAAAGTAGAGAAATAGAATTAGTTATCAACTTAACATTTAAAAAGCAGAGAAAAAGCAACAGTAAACTAAACACATTTATAACTGCTGCTCTATCAACTTTTTTTTTATTGCATTTTAGGTTTTGTGGTACATGTGAAGAACATGCAAGATTGTTGCATAGGTACACACATGGCAGTGTGATGTGCTGCCTTCCTCCTCATTACCTATATCTGGCATTTCTCCCCATGCTATCTCTCCCCAACTCCCCACCCTCTGCTGTCCCTCCCCTATCTCACCCTGACAGACCCCAGTGTGTGATGCTCCCCTCCCTGTATCCATGTGTTCTCGTTGTTCAACACCCACCTATGAGTGAGAACATGTGGTGTTTGATTTTCTGTTCTTGTGTCAGTTTGCTGAGAATGATGGTTTCCAGGTTTATCCATGTCCCTACAAACACGAACTCATCGTTTTTGACGGCTGCATAGTATTCCATGTTGTATATGTGCCATATTTTCCCTGTCCAGTCTATCATCGATGGGCATTTGGGTTGGTTCCAGGTCTTTGCTATTGTAAACAATGCTGCAATGAACATTCGTGTGCATGTGTCCTTACAGTAAAACGATTTATAATCCTTTGGATATATACCCAGTAATGGGATTGCAGAGTCAAATGGAATTTCTATTTCTAGGTCCTTGAGGAATCACCACACTGTCTTCCAGAATGGCTGAACTAATTTACACTCCCACCAACAGTGTAAAAGTGCTCCTATTTCTCCACATTTTCTCCAGCATCTGTTGTCTCCAGATTTTTTAATGATCGCCATTCTAACTGGTGTGAGATGGTATCTCAATGTGGTTTTGATTTGCATTTCTCTAATGACCAGTGATGATGAGCATTTTTTCATATGTTTGTTGGCCTCATGTATGTCTTCTTTTGTAAAGTGCCTGTTCATATCCTTCGCCCACTTTTGAATGGGCTTGTTTGCTTCTTTCTTTTCAATCTGTTTCAGTTCTTTGTAGATTCTGGATATCATCCCTTTGTCAGACGGGTAGATTGCAAAAATTTTTTCCCATTCTGTTGGTTGCAGATTCCCTCTAATGACTGTTTCTTTTGCTGTGCAGAAGCTGTGGAGTTTGATTAGGTCCCATTTGTCTATTTTGGCTTTTGTTGCCAATACTTTTGGTGTTTTGGTCATGAAGTCCTTGCCTATGCCTATGTCCTGAATGGTTTTGCCTAGATTTTCTTCTAGGGTTTTTATGGTGTTGGATCTTTTGTTTCAGTCTTTAATATATCTGGAGTTAATTGTAGTGTAAGGTGTCAGGAAGGGGTCCAGTTACTGCCTTCTGAACATGGCTAACCAGTTTTCCCAACACCAGTTATTCAACAGGGAATCCTTTCCCCATTGTTTGTTTTTGTTAGGTTTGTCAAAGATCAGATGGTTGTAGATGTGTGGTGTTGCCTCCGAGGCCTCTGTTCTGTTCCATTGGTCTGTACCTCTCTTTTGGTACCAGTATCATGCTGTTTTATTACTTTAGACTTGTGGTATAGTTTGAAGTCAGGTAGTGTGATGCCTCCAGCTTTGTTCTTTTTGCTTAGAATTGATTTAGCTATGTGGGCTGTCTTTTGGTTCCATATGAAGTTTAAGGTAGTTTTTTCCAGTTCTGTGATGAAAGTCACTGGTAGTTTGATGGGGATAGCGTTGAATCTGCAAATTACTTTGAGCAGTATGGTCATTTTCACATTATTGATTCTTCCTAACCATGAGCATGGAATGTTTCTCCATCTGTTTGTGTCCTCTCTTATTTCATTGAGCAGTGGTTTGTAGTTCTCCTTGAAGAGGTCCTTCACATCCCTTGTTAGTTGTATTCCTAGGTATTTTTTTATTCTCTTTGTAGCAATTGTGAATGGCAGTTGGTTCTTGATTTGGCTCTCTTTAAGTCTGTTATTGGTGTATAGGAATGCTTGTGATTTTTGCACATTGATTGTGTATCCTGAGACTTTGCTGAAGTTGCTTATCAGTTTCAGGAGATTTTGGGCTGAGATGATAGGGTCTTCTAGATATACAATCATGTCATCTGCAAATAGAGACAATTTGACTTCCTCCTTTCCTATTTGAATATCCTTTATTTCTTTTTCTTGCCTGATTGCTCTGACTAGAACTTCCAATACTATATTGAATATGAGTGGTGAGAGAGGGCATCCTTGTCTAGTGCCAGATTTCAAAGGGAATGCTTCCAGTTTTTCCCGATTCAGTATGATATTGGCTGTTGGTTTGTCGTAGATAGCTTTTATTATTTTGAGAAACATTCCATCAATACCTAGTTCATTGAGAGTTCTTAGCATAAAGGGCTTTTAAATTTTATCAAAGGCCTTCTCTGTATCAATTGAGATAATCATATGGTTTTTGACTTTGGTTCTGTTTATGTGGTGAATGACATTTATAGACTTGCGTATGTTGAACCAGCCTTGCATCCCTGGTATGAGGCCTACTTGATCATGGTGGATAAGGTTTTTGATGTGCTGTTGCAATCAGTTTGCCAGTATTTTATTGAAGATTTTTGCATCTATGTTCATCATGGATATTGGCCTGAAGTTTTCTTTTCTTGCTGATTCTCTGCCAGGTTTTGGTATCAGGATGATGTTGGTCTCATAAAATGATTTGGGAAGGATTCTCTCTTTTTGGGTTGTTTGGAATAGTTTCAGAAAGAATGGTACCAGCTCCTCTTTGTATGTCTGGCAGAATTCGGCTGTGAACCCATCTGGACCTGGGCTTTTCTTGGGTGGTAGGCTCTTAATTG
>PVKV010017979.1:0-46100 GCA_004027835.1 Alouatta palliata
AGACGGAGTTTCGCTCTTGTTACCCAGGCTGGAGTGCAATGGCGCGATCTCGGCTCACCGCAACCTCCGCCTCCTGGGTTCAAGCAATTCTCCTGCCTCAGCCTCCCGAGTAGCTGGGACTACAGGCACGTGCCACCATGCCCAGCTAATTTTTGTATTTTTAGTAGAGACGGGGTTTCACCATGTTGACCAGCATGGTGTCGATCTCTTGACCTCGTGATCCACCCGCTTCGGCCTCCCAAAGTGCTGGGATTACAGGCGTGAGCCACCACGCCCGGCCCTTTTGCTCATTTTTTAACTGGGTTGCTCATTTTCCTATTCTTGAGTTTTAAGAGTTATTTGTACACTTTGTATAACATTCCTTTAAGTAACATGTCTTGTGCAAATATTTTCTCCCAGTCAATGGCTTGTCGTCTCATTCTCTTTATAGTGTCTTTGCAGATCAGAAGTTTTTGATTTTAATGGAGTGCAGGTTATCAATTAGTTTTTTCATAGATTGTGCCTTTGGTGTTGTATCTAAAAAGTTATTGCCATACTCAAGGATTCTTTTCTTTGTTATCTTCTTTACTTTTAGGTCTATGATGCATTTCGAGGTAATTTTTGTGAAAGGTTTAAGATCAATGTTTAGATTCTTTTTTTGCAAGTGAATGTCCAGTTGTTTCAGCACCATTTGTTAAAAAAAAAATATCTTTACTCCATTGTAATGTCTTTGCTCCTTTGTTAAAGTTCAATTGACTCTATTTATGTGGGTCTATTTCTAGGCTCTCTGTTCTGTTCCATGAATCTGCTTGTTTATTCTTTTGCCAATACCACACCATCTTGATGACCATAGCTTTATAGTAAGTGTTGGAGTTGGGTAGTATTAGTCCTTCAGCATGTATGTTCTTTTCCTGCAGTATTGTGTCAGCTACTCTGGGTCTTTTGCCTCTCTATAAAAGCAGCAGCTTGTAGATATCCACAAAATAACTTGCTGGGATTTTGATGCCACAGATTGTTTATTCACTCATTGAAGGACATCTTAGTTGCTTCCAATTTTTGGCAACTACAAATAAAGGTGCTACAGACATTGGTACATAGTTTTCATGGGAACAGGAGCCCTACTCGTTTGGGTAGACACCAAGGAGTGCAATTACTGGATCACATGGTGAAACTTTGTTTAGTTCATTAGGAAACTGCCATAACTACATGTTTTTTGCATTTGTTCAGAAATTTTTTTCTTATAATGTCACCAACATGATTAATCCTCAGAATAAACCTTTGAGTTGGGGGTTTTAGCCTTGCCTTCTGGCTAATGTCATTAAATGTTATTGCTGAAAGAAACACTGAAGATTGCTAAGCCTCTAAGCTTTCTGAGTGTAAGATCTGCATTCCCCATGACTGCTCCTCTGTGGCTTCTATGGCACTGTCAGTATAATAGTTGCTCAATTAGTGTCCACTACATCCTGAATACCAGTAAGGGAAAAGCCACTTCACTGCACAGATGAAAACGCAGAGGTCCAAAGACAAGAAATGAGATACTTCTGGCCAAATGGTATTTTACAAGTAACAGAACCAAGGCTAAAAGTAAACTCCCGTGCCTCGTAGATCTGTAGACCTGTAGTTTGAACCATCAGTTCTTGACTCACAACATTCAAGCAAGACAAACCAGAGGATTCTTGAATCTGTAGTTAGTATTGTATTGAACACCCTCTCCTCACTTTCAAGCCTACCCACTGTGGACTTTCATTGCCAGATTGCCCAAAGACGCCCAAAATGGTGTTCTAATCTGAGTACAAGGCCACTGTAGCTACAAAGTCTCATAGGGTAAACAGCGATATTAGTAGTGGCAACGATCATAACAACAGCCAAAGATTATCGATTGCTTAGTATTGTCAGGGTCTTTGCATATATTATTTCATTTACACTCATAGCTGCCCCTTGGTTCAGTATCATTACTAGCCACAATTTAGAGATAAGTTGATCGAGGCTTAGGGAGGTTAGGTAGCTTGTCCAGGGTGCTACAGCTTTCAGTGGTAAAGCCAACTGTGTGACCATCCATTCTCGACTCCACTTAGCAATGTACTACTTTACAGTTAAAATAATGAGACTTAGATGGGCCTTCATTAGTGTTCTGGAGCTGCCATATTGCCAGTCATGTGATCTTAACCTTGTGACTTCTAGCTCCAATGTTCCCATCATGGGGTAGTAACATCTACCATGGCAGATGCTGTCTCCTGTCACCTCAAAGCCATTGCCTCTCACTGTACATAACCTCAATATGTTCAAGGGGTTGGCAGCAGGCCCCAGGTCTCAGGGAAATCAGACTCGTATCCCAACTTGGTGAGATGAACTAATACTGGTTTAAAGTAGATATGGTAATGGCAGGCAAGTTATCCAGTCTTGTTAGGAACAGTATGCTGGGGAGGGAGTCTCTTCCCAAATAAAAAGGCAAAGCCCCTTGCAAAGGAGGCTTATTACTCTTCCTTTCTTCCTACCTGGGTCTGTGATGTGATACCTGGAAGTGCAGCAGCCATCTTGTAATTATGAGGTGACAAGTCAATAGACTGAGATATCGGAGCAGCAAAGGTAGAAAAGGTCTGGAGTTTTTATAGCGTTGTTGAGCTGTTCCTTCAGCCCAAGACAGATGACTGTCTCCAGACTTCCTGTTAAGTACAACACGTCCTATTATTTAAGTCACTCTAACTTGGATTGTCTCTTATTTGCAGCTGAAATTATTTCTAATAGATATACAGATTTCCTACAAAGCACAGTGCAGAGAAGGTTAACATGGTACCTATGTGCCAAAGTTCCACAGCAAGAGTTCCTGGGTTCTAATCTTGGCTCTGTGGCGTGACTTTAGACAAGTCACTTAGCTTCTTGGCGACTCACTTTTCTCATGTATAAAATGCTCAGTAACTGTGTATTGACTATTAAATAAAGGATAATAGTGATATGGAACTCATATGATTGTTAGGATCATTAAATGACTAAATGTTTTGTAAGATGGTTAGAACATGGCTTGACACATTGTAAGTAGCTGCAGATGTGCTTGGCAAAGTAAAATTAAAAGAAAAGTAGTCACTATTATAGGCATGGGTTTGCATCTTGATCCCATCATTGGGCCACTTGAGGTATTTAAGCAGAACCTTACCCCTTTCACTACTGAGGCTCATGGAGCATGAAACTCCCCTTAAAATCTGTCTCAAAGCAGCCACAATGATGGTTTCTTTTTGACAAAGAAAAAAAGGCTCCTTAGAGAATGCTGGCTTGCAAAGAAGGAGAGGCTGTGACTACCAAGTCGTGTCAACAACTGAATGACCAAAATACCCAAACTTGCCCATGCAAATGGGCTTGGGTCTCTCCTGGCAGCCCCCTTTGAAGGCTCTAGACTTATCTGTGAGCTCCTTTTTTGAGAGGGTCTTTCCAACCAAGTGTTTATTCTTTGACTCTCCTCCCGTCTTTCTTGCCAGAGTGAGAGTGAGAAGGAAGGGCTAATGCCTCAGCTCCTGTCTTTCCTATGCAGTGAGGATCAACATCCTCAGACCGTGTTCGAGGGAACTGGTGGACCTGAGTCTCTCATTTTCTACCACCCAGGTCACCACCTCTGTCGAGGTCCCATCTTAATTTAGGCAGCAACTAAGCAATATTTTGAAATAAACCTTGTTCATGGGTTTAAAGGATCAACTGGGAGGTATGTCCAGTAGCAAATCCTGTGGAACCTTCCTTCAAAATATCTGCTCTTTTCACCCCTACTTACCTTCTCCACCGAGGACAGTCCAGACAAAGCTGTCACCACCTTCAGCCTGTGTTACTACAGGAGCCTCCTAATCTGTCTTCCTGTTTCCTCTCTATCCTTCATTCTCCCTTAGCGGCCGGGAGATTCTTTAAAAATGTGAACCAAATCCTGGGACTCAATCACTCAAAATCTTCCCATGGATCTCATCTCATATTAAAATCCTGAGTGCCTTCTCTGACCTGAGTGGACCCCAGGCCCACCCTTCCTCTGCCACTTTCCCCCCTTGTTCTTCCTACTCCCCACACTGGCTTCCTTGCTGTGGGCCAGACATATTTGAGACCAGTGCGGCTTCAGGGCTTTTGCACATACCGTTTTCCTTTTCTGGAACACTCTCTCTTCCTTGCACGTCTGCCTGGCTCATCTCCTCACTTCATTCAGGTCTCTGCTCAGATGTCAACTCTCAGAGAGGCCTTTTCTGACCACTCCCTCTAACAGGGGTTCCCCCGCCCCTCATTTCCTATCATTATCTGTAGTACTGATGACTTGTGGATGTTATTACAAATTCGGTTATTTTTTGCATCCTCCAGCAAAATGTAAGCTTAGTGAAGAATGAGGTATTATTTTGTTGATTAAGGTATCCACAGAAACCAGAACATTCCATGGTAGGTGATCACTAAATATTTGTTAAACTACAGAAAGCCATTTTAGATTAGAAATAAGGTATGGGTGACAAAATAATAAGCCTGATGTTTCTTGTGAGCCGGCTGAATTGGCCCAGAAAGCTCTAGATATGTTCTGAATGATGGGGTAAATGCTGAGCCAGTGTCTGAGGTTTCAGTGTGAATACATTGGAAATGAAGCGACGTGTGACTGGATGAAGCCTCCTGCATTTGTTTAAAAATCCTCTTCATCATGTTCAATTCACACTCTTTTTTTCTTGCTTTGCTCCTAGGCACCAGAAAAGTAATTCCAGATATGGGGTCTTCATACCAGTCAGAACAGGGTTCCCATCTGTGGTCGTTTAAAAACAAAATGGTCTTGATCCTTGATATTCTTTCCATTGAAAGATGGGATATGTGACTTTTCCTAGAGTCTGTGCAGGCACGTGACTGGTTATGCAGCTCCTGCCTGGTTTTCTGAGCATCCTTCTTCGGGGGAAAGCACTGAGACTGTGAAGCCAAAGAGACCCGTGGTGGGTGTTCTTGTCTGTAGCCTCAGCTGAGCTCTCAGTGTCAGCCAGCAACCCCGGGAGCTGCTATCTTGGATGAGCTTGAAGGCCCTCTGCACTTTTTTTTTTCTTTTGAGACACAGTCTCATTCGCTTGCCCAGGCTGGAGTGTAGTGGAGCTATGTCTACTCACTATAACCTCCACCTCCTGGGTTCAAGTGATTCTCCTGCCTCAGCTTCCTAAGTAGCTGGGATTACAGGCGTGCCCCACCACACCTGGCTAATTTTTGTATTTTTAGTAGAGATGGGGTTTCACCATGTTGGCTGGTCTTGAACTCCTGACCTTGTGATCTGCCTGCCTCGACCTCCCAAATTGCTGGGATTACAGGCGTGAGCCCTCTGCACTTTCAAAAGCCCATGGCCTGACTGACATCTGACCACAAGGGCCTGGGAAACTCCATGTGGGAACCACCCAGCCAAGCCCATCCCAAATTCTTGACCAAAAGTATCATGCAACATAAAACAATTATTGTTTTACAACATTAAGTTTTGTAGTAAATATGTAATCCGAAATAGTAATGAGAACCCCACCCTAACTCTTCCTCCTACGTACGAGGCAGTCATGAGCAAAAACTTTTTTTTTTTAACACTCTGGTCCTCAGATTTCTCATCTGTAAGTTAAGAGTGGTAATGCATATTACTGTGGTGGTTGCTACGAGCAAAAGCAAGTTTTGTCCAAAACCTAGCATGCTTCTCCACACAGACAATATTTTTGCAGATTTAAGATGCCTTCATTTGTATGACTCACCCTTAATTAATGTGCATGAAGAAAGAAACAGATGCTTCCAGCTAAGCTACTACACCACCGTACGCCACTGGTTGTAGGACACATACCTATTTTGGAGATGTTGAAATTTGAGAAGATGTATGTCTTAGCATCTTTGATTTAAAGAGTGATTAACATAAGCACGTAGCTAAGCCCAGGCACAAAACAAGATCCCCGAGATTAGCGTTTGTGAAGTGTAAGAGAAGACGATAAAGCAAATGTACCTTTGTATGAAAGTCTCCAATCTGCCATTCCATTTTATACAATAAAACACAAAGATCAGTATGGATGTCCTTGTGGTCCAGACAGAAAGTGCCTTCCTTGTCAGCTGTCAAATAGTTAGAATTCAAATGACGTCATATCACAGTTATTTAGCCAAAATGTATTTTGCAAAAGGGATGAAGTGAGATCCCTAAATCTGACTGTGTGTTGACACGCTGATTTTAGCAGCAACTCATCCCTAGTAATAATAATGGTCTAAGCTCCATTTCTCTTTGGTTCTTGAGAATTTCTTTTTCTTTCTTTCTTTCTTTTTTTTTTTTTTTTTTGAGGTGGGGTTTCGCTCTTGTTGCCCAGGCTGGAGTACAGTGGTGCAATCTTGGCTCACCGCAACCTCCACCTCCTGTGTTCAGACGATTCTCCTGCCTCAGCCTCCCAAGTAGCTGGAATAACAGGAATGTACCACCATGCCCGGCTAATTTCTGTATTTTTAGTAGGGATGGGATTTCTCCACGTTAGTCAGGCTGGTCTCAAACTCCCAACCTCAGATGATCCACCTGCCTCGGCCTCCCAAAGTGGTGGGATTACGGGCGTGAGCCACTACACCTGGCCCAGGAATTTCTCTTTGTTAGGACATGAACTAGTAGTTCCATGAGCATTCCAGCCAGTGGGCAGAAGGGGTCTAGGCAGTGGGCAGAAGGATGTCACAGGGAGACTCAGGGCTATATCTAGTGAGACAGAAACATAAGTATCAGCATCCTAGCAGGCTTGATGCTAAGCGTTCACATCGAACTCTGCAGTTAGTACAGCTGCCCAGAGTATTACTATTCTAACCTCGTGTAAAAGGCGAACCTGTTTCAGGACCAGAGAAGTTAAGTGTCTGTGACAACACAGCTTGTTGATGTCAACTTAGACTACCAGACACCAGAGCCTGCACTTATACCCACAGCGCTGCACTAACCAGAATGTTTGCAAAGACACAGAAATAGTTCATAAGAGGCTGCAACAAACTCAAAGCTCACACCGCAACAGCTGTCTTTGTCTTGTCAGCTTTGTCTAAACAGAGAGTCCTTTTAATCCATACCGTGTTACTTTGGCCAGTGTGGGTTTTCCGATAAGGCCCTTCTTACCTCCTCTTCTTCCTGGTGAAAACAAAACATCCTTCAAGATCCAGCTCAAATGGAACAGCTTAACTCCTTGTTCCTACAGGGTGGTCCCTGGCTGCATCTGGCTCCAGCACATTGTCCCTGGGGCCGCATGGCTGGCCCTCCTGGAATTGTTGGGAGTGGTTTCTGTTGATTACTCCTATTGGACTGGAGGTTTCTTGAGGTTCTGGAGTTAGACTGAGTTTGAATCCCAGCTCCATGACTTACAGCTGTGTCCTTGGGCAAACGTCTTAGCTTTCCTGGGCTTTAATTTTCTCATCTACTTCCCAGAATTGTCATAATGCAGTGTCTTTCCTTAGACTGCATGGTCAGTGCTCAATACTGTTTACTGTTATGTGATTGTCACTTGTAAGGCATCTTTGTGCGTTAGCTCAGTCTTCACAACACCCCTCTGAAGTAGGTCTTTCACTACCACCCCCTTTCTTTTCTTATTAGTATTATACTTTAAGTTCTGGGGTACATGTGCAGAGCGTGCAGGTTTGTTACATAAGTATACACGTGCCATGGTGGTTTGCTGTATCCATCACCCTGTCATCTACATTAGGTATTTCTCCTAAAGTTATCCCTCTAGCCTCCCACTCCCCTGCTATACCTCCCCTAGATGCCCCCCAACAGGCCCCAGTATGTGAAGTTCCCCTCCCTGTGTCCATGTGTTCTCATTGTTCAACACCCACTTATGAGTGAGAATATGCAGTACCACTCCCTTTTCACAGATGAGGAAACTGAGGTAAAACCTCTTGCCCATGGTTCCACATCTCAGATGTGACAAAACTGGGCTATAATCATACCTTTTTAAACTCCCTTCCCTCAGTGGAATCCCAGTGAAAGCCTCCATGAACTGATTTCCAAGGACGTTTTGTCATGTGCCACCCTCATTAGATGTGTTTTAATTCCGATTTTAATTTTCCATTCATTTGTGTCTAGGTGACATTATCCTAGTTTGTAGGAAAGTGATGCTGCAACCAGGTTTGTCTCCATAAACTGTGGTTGTTGACACACTTCCTGCATCTGGCAATAGTGTGTCCCTCCACCTGGCTCTTATGGGTGGCCGATTATTAACAACACAACTGCCCATTTAGATAATGAATCAAAAACATGGATCACTCCTTTAATGGTCTTGAAAAGCTCAAGCAAACTCTTAAGTATAAAGAAGGGCTCATCTGATTCTCTAACCCAAAGGATTCCAGGGCCATGCCTGCCATTTACTTTGAATGATAGGCTCGCCAAGGTTTTTGCTGGTTTTCTGTGTGGCTGTGATCATTGAAACCCTCTAACTCGACTGACATTCCTGATGTGCTACTTTTGTGTGTGTGTGTGTGTGTGTGTGTGTTTGTTTTTATTTGAGATGGAGTCTCATTCTGTCACCCAGGCTGGAGTGCCTTGGAGCAATCTCAGCTCACTGCAACCTCCACCTCTGGGTTCAAGCGATTCTTCTGCCCCAGACTCCCAAGTAGCTTGGATTACCACATGCCACCACACCCGGCTAATTTTTGAATTTTTAGTAGAAATGTTGGCCAGACTGGTCTTGAACTCCTGACCTCAAGTGATCTGCCCACCTCGGCCTCCGAAATTGCTGGGATTACAAGCATGAACCACCACATTCAGCCACTACTTTGTTTTTTCCCTCAAGACATAACAGTAAAATTCCCCAAACAAAACAGGTTTGATTTTATTTGCCAGAGAATATTCTGAGTAAGCAGAACAAGATCCATTACTAAATCAAGCCTCACCCCACACCTGGGCAGCCCCCTCAGCAAGGTTGTGGCTTCCCAGAGTGGAAAGTAGGTGCTCTGTCTGGCAGAATGCTGGAGATCTTCCTGTCTAAGCGTGGATCTGGGCTCAGAGCAGGGGCCAAGGTTAATTCACTGTCCCAGCTCACGATGCAGGCTGGCCAGTAAGTGACACACTCAGAGCTTCAGCAATGTCCTTGGCCGCTGGTTTACCTTCACCTGCAGCAGCAGCAGAGGGGTTCATCCTACCTGTGGTGAGAAAGATGTGGGGGCAGGGTTGGAGGATGGAGCTAATGTTATTGAAAAGCCTAGTTTGTGCCAAGCACAGAGTGAGGTTCCCCATTTGCAGGTATTCGGGGATTGTCTACCTATTTACTATTGTTAACTTCTAGCTTCTTTCCGTTGTCCTCAGAGAAGATGCTGTGTGTGACTTCAGCCCTCTGAAAGTGATTGAGGCTTATTTTATGGCTCAGTGTACTGTGAGGAATGTTGCATGTACAGTTGAAAAGAATATGTCCTCTGCACTTTGGGGATGGAGTGTTGCGTAAATATCAACTGTGAAAGGTCCAGTACTCAGCCTGGTATAGATTCACTGTTCAGGAAAAGATTGTTTTCATTTATTGCCATGATTACTGGATAAATCCACAAGTGAGACACTGTTTTGCTGGTTGTGTAGACCAGAGGTTTCTGGAGAGAATGTAGTCATGCTGCAGTGAGCTCAGAGGAGGAGAGAGGGCCAAAGTCCATATGGGTGAGAAGGCACTGCCAGGCCCTGACCCCAGGAGGCAGGTGCTATGCCAGCTTGTCCTTCATGTGGCCCAAATAAGAAGAAAAGGCCAGGAACTCTAAACAGATCACTGAGGCCAAGGGAAAATATCTTGAGATTTGCTGGAGGGAGGAAAATTGACCCATGGAGATGAGAGAAGCTATGTTCGGTAAGATCCCTTCTCTTCTCTTCAAGCCCTCAGCCAAAATTGATCAGAGACTTACTGTCTTAGTTCATTTTGGCTGATACAACAAAACATTGTAAGACTAAATTTACTTCTCACAGTTCTAGAGGCTTGGAAGTCCAGGATCAAGATGCTGATAGATTCTGTGTCTTGTAAAGGCCAACTGCCTGGTTTGTAAATGATTGCTTTTTTTTTTTTTTTTTTTGCAGTGTCTTCATGTGAAGGAAGGGGCAAGGGAGCTCTGTGAGGTCCCTTTTATAATGACACTAATCCCAATCATGAGGGCTTCACTCTCATGACTGTCACTCCCCAAAGGCCTCGCCTCCTAATACCATTACCCTGGATGTTAGAATTTCAATATATGAATTTTGAGAGGATGCAAATGTTCAGTCTATAACTGGGATGCAAGGATTCAACATTGCTCCTGCCTCTCTGGAATTTGCAGGCCATGAGGGAGTACGGATGATTAAACACACAATTATGCATAGCAGGGTGGGGGGGGTCAAAATTGGAAAAGTGTGTCGAGATTAGAAGAGAATCATTCTTTCTTTGTTTCTCCTCTCTCTTTCTCTGTTACACACATTTGCAGACAAACCAGGAGGATTTGCACAGGGAAACTGAAAGGGGAAAACAGCAGGATCCTATCTATAAGCCTATTAGAAACTGTTAGAGAATGATTTCATGAAGGGTAAGGAACATGTGAGTTCTCTGGGGCCTCAACCAATAGGATCAGAAATGCTTGGAACATTTTTTTGTACCATAAACTCTTTTGGCAAACTAGAGAAGCTATGGACACCTTTTCAGAATAATGCCTTTAAAATGCACATAACACAATCCTCAGATTTTATTGCAAAAGAAACCAATTACGTTGAAATTCAGTTCTAGACATGGGCCTTCCCTTCCACTTCGCTCAATCTAGGGGACAGGGACCTGGATGTTTACGGAGGAGTCGGGAGATATTTTGCAGACAAAGAAAAAAGTCTTTCCCAGGGTCAGCAGTTTTCTATATTTATGGAATTGGTTACCTCCAAGGAGGGCACGGCTGGAGGTTTTACTTTCAAATAGGTTTGGGCAACTCCACAGAAGGCTGTCTTTACCTGCCTTTGGTGAGCTTAAGGTTTCTTTTTCTTTTCTCGAAAGACTGTATTCCCAAACTTCCAGAAAGTAGACATGCTGATGCAGCTGAATCGTCTGCCTTTTACATTTCCCTTCGTGTTCCCTGTATGGAGTATAATGAATTGGCAACTGAGGGAAGAGAAAAGTTAAAAGCTGTCTTTGACGGGGGGCTGAGTCATCAGAGAATGTGTTTCTTAGGGAGACTTTTGTCCTTGTTAGTCTTTGGAACTCTCCTTGGGAGTTCATCAAACAGAGAGTAGCTCAGGAGGATAAGGAGCTGAGGAGACGTCAGAGATTGAGGAAGGACCCATGTCATATTCTGGGAGGTGGCAGGGGCTGGGGGTCCCATGAGATCATACACCAGGCGTGAGGGAATTACTGACATCCACTTTGTTCATTAATGGCAGCCCCCATGCTCATTACCACACTAGGACCTGAGGTCCCCACTACACCACTGAGATGACAGTCACTGAGCAGAGTTAATCCAAGGTCACCCAGCTAGAAGTAGTGGGGCTAATATCTGATTCCATATAATCCAGGCTCCTAAATATTTGCTTTTTTCCTACTGCCACCTGCCCAGCAGCCTCCCTGAGGCACGGAGGTCATGGGTGCAGCTTGTAGAGTCAGGCTGCGGGTTTCAGTTCTAGCTTCTCTATTTAAATAGCTCCATGATCCCAGGTCAATTCCTGATCCTCATCTGTAAAATGGGGGTGATTTTCTCACCTTTCCCACAGACGTTCCCAGAGGATTAAAGGGAGAATGCGTCTAAACCTCTAGGCACACGTGCCTGGCCTGTGAGTGCTCCGTAAATGTTAGTTACTGTGATTAGTATTAGCCCAGCAGGACACAGAGGCGTGGTCGGCCCCTGGGGTGTGATCGCTCCTCTGTTTACTCCTCGGACTGTCCTGGCCTGGCCAACATTCCTGAGTTTGTTTTTCCTGTCCCAAGGTTGTTCTGGTGCTCTGCAGTGACCGGCAGGGCCGAGATGACTATACAACCTCTACTCCAGGCCAAGTCCGGTACTTGCCTCTGCTGTCGGCTAGGCCTGCGCTGCTGTGGGTGAGGGAATCACTCCTCTCCAGCTGGCTTTCTCACGCTGGAGAAGCCTGACCTTTATTCAGAACCGTCCTCCAGCACCCACATCACACAGCACCCACGTCACACAGCACCCTGGCTCACCCGCCCCTCCTACAACGTGTCCTTTACATTCTCATCTGGGGAGATAATGGGGTTCCAGTATCCCCAACACAGCTTCTTTTCCTTTATTCTTCATTTTTGATGACTCTGTCCTCCAGAGGTGCTGCTTAGACTGTAGAGGATACATGAAAGGGCGGTAAGGTGACAAAGAAAACAGCTGGGCTCAATTCTGGCTGCCTATTCTATAGGACAGAACAACTGCTCTACCTTTAAAGTCACTTATCAGGATAATATACAGTATTTCATGTATCTGTACATACGTTTATGTTACGTAATACATTTTTGTGAAGTTGTGACAATGGTAAAAGCTTAACCCAGTGACTGGCATGTCATAAGCACCCTACAGGGGCCAGCTGGCATCATTAGCAGTTGTAGGAAAACTCAGGGTGTGTCTCCATTCCAGGCTTTGTGGCCTCTGGATCTCAGTGTCCCCACTGTCCTGTGGGGTTGCTGAGAGCTGTTCTCATAAGGTTGTGAGGATGGGAATTTGAGAGGAGTCTGAGAAAGCTGGAGTCCCCCAGGTCAACAACTGGACTGAGCTCACCCCTTCTCCCCTGGGCCTTGTGGGAACTTTGGGGCTGGTGGTGACACCTACCCCTCCATCCCATCAGGCAGGCCCAGCTGACCCTCCTAGCACAGGGGCTGGGAAGCTGTGAAGAACCCATAGGCCCAGAATTTCTACCTGTCAGTCAGCCCCCCTGCCATGTCTCATTTACTTTCCTCTATCTCCTTTTCCATCTCCCCTTCTAGCACCTTTTGAAACTCCCCAGGCTTGTGCTACAAACACACCAACCCTTGCTTAATTGTCATATCAGGCAGATGGCTCAGGTGGCCCCAGCTCGGTAAAGCTCTTCCCTTCCCCTCCCCTAGGCAGGGGCCTCAGGCCTTCCTCTGACTGATCTAGCCCACCTCCCAGTGTCCAGAGGGTTAGGTCAGCAAAAATCTCAATTACTTTTGCACCAACATAGCAACTTTTGCACAGCCAGGAGATCTCCTGCCATCTACTCAGTCTTCTGTCCCACTCTCTGAGACTTTATTCTTTCTGTTCTGTTTCTTGCTGCCCAGGGTGCCCCCACCTCCTGTGGCTGAAATGCTGCCCTCTCCCATCCTGCCCAGACGCCTGTTCTACCAAGCTTTTCCCATTGCCCCATCTGGAATAATACATATATGCAGCTGTAAAATCTCTCTTTTTTGGTCTTTTCATATTTTTTTTCCATTTTGCTTATTTGCTGCCATGTTCCTTAGGGAAGAGAGTCTACCTTCATGGTGCCAAAGCAGCTCGGATCACAGGAAGAGCTTGGAGCTCTCTCCACACCTCTGTTCTCTCATCAGTAAAATGGGGTTAAGTGTTGTAAATAACCAACCCTCTTAAGAGTTGCTGTAAGGTTTGAAAGAGGCTTTTGGCATGAATATCACCTGTCTCAGGGCTCTGCACAGTGTAAGGAACCAGTGAATAGTGACTGAATGATGGAATGGATGAAAGTCTTTACTGGTCTACTTGAAGTTGTCAAAATGGATAGGTTTTTGCTACAGTCCTCGCCAGCCCTCCTGATGCACATCAGCAGCATGGCACACACACCTGCAAACCCAGGTTCTGCATGAGGCTCCCAGGTCACCTAAATGACAGCTGTGAATTCTTCTAAAACAGGGGTCAGCAAACGGTGATCTCTAAGTTAAATCCAGCCCACTGCCTAGTTTTGTACAGCTTGCACTCTAAGGATGGTTGCTACATTTTAAAATGGTTTTTGCATAGAAAATGTTCCATTTTTAAATGTAATGTAAATTAAATGCAAATGTAAATATTTACATTTTTACATGCTTAAATAAAAAAATCACAATGCAATTCCATAGCATGAAAATTACAGGAAATTGTTACATTAGCATTTATAAATAAAGTTTTATTGGCACACCACTATGCTCATTTGTTTATATAATATCTACACAAGCTATAGTTGGTGTGTGTACAATGATTGTACAGTTGAGTAGTTTCAGCAGACATGGCATGGCCCACAAAACCAAAATATTTACTACTTGGCCCATTACAAAAAAAAAAAATTTTTGTGCTGATTCTTGGTCTATGAAACAGGAGCAATGATGAATACCTGCCCTTCGTGTGTGGGTAGAATGTTAAAGTGCTTGATATCAAGTGGGTGCTAAAAAAATATTTTTTCTTGTACTCTCTGTTCCTTCCTGTCTCCATTCCCTTTCACAGAGGGCTCTTTATTTCAGGGTCTGAGCCATGTAGAACCATAAGGAAAAGGATGGCAGGGAGACTCTGGACCAGTGCCATGCCCATACCAGTCCTCAGAACAGCAGAGCTGTGTGTCAGCTCTACCTTCCTGCTCCAGGGCCTCCCCAGGCCTCTAAGTCTGTGGGACTGCTGAGGTACAGGCAGAGTTTAAATCCACTGTGTATTTTGCATTTCTGGGTTCCAGATGTCGGTGGGGCCAGCCCTGCCTGGCCTGCCCCAGAGAGCAGCCTCTGTTTGGTTTATCAGAGGCTTGACAGCTTCCACTGCATCTTTTCTTGCTTTGGGCATTAAAACTCGGGTTGCAGCTTTAGTTTGGCTTGGCTTAAGGTGGGATTCAGCCTCTGGGCTGAAATTGAGGGTCTTGATTCTGCTTTGAGAAATGGTATGGCATCCTGAAAAGAACCGAGATTTTATATCTGGGCTGGAATCCTAGTTGTGCCCCTCACAAGCTCTAGGATTTGTATCTTTCTCTTTTTCTGAAAAGTGGGGGTGATTCTTTTTCCTGGAGAGATTCTTTTTCCTGGTGTTGGCAGGATTCTCCATCATGTAGAGTTGAGGGAGCTGGTTTTTGTCTTTCTGCACTGAATCTCAGCTCCCAGAACAGTGCCTGGCCTGGGGTAAGCACTCAACAAGCAACTGCCTTAGAAAGGAGATTAAAAGATGTAGAGTTCCTGGCACATGATAGAATCTTATTAAGTAGTCACATTGCCATTGTCTGTACTCAGCCGCAGTTGGCAAACTATGGCTCACAGCCTGTTTTTGTAAATAAAGTTTTATTGGAACATAGCTATGCCAATTTCTTTACATCTTGTCGGTGGCTGCTTTCCTGCTATAGCGGGGGAGTGGAATAGTTGTGAGAGAGACCTATGCCCTGTCGAGCCTAAAATATATACTGTCTGGCTCTTTCCATAAAAACTTTGTAGTTCCTGCTCTGAAAGTCAGGGTGACCCTGTCTGAGGATAGTCACGGATTTCATTTTCCCTTGTTTGTTAATGTTGCGATCAGTCAAAAGTCGAAAACAAGGAACCAGCTTGAGGTACGTATTCTCTATGCCCTTTCTAAGATATGTATGGAGGCTTTTCTTTTCTGCTCCAATTCCACCACACTCTTTCGGTATGGTCAGAACTGGCTTCTTTGTGCCCTCCCCAGATCTCATATGTAAGATGGTGTTACTTTCATTTCTTTGTAAAAAGAAACTCAACCCACCTGTCAATTGCTGGTCTGTTCATTAGGGATTAACCATGGGTCCGGCAACAAGTCTAGGCTCAGGGCACAGAGGACAGGAGTCAAGATAAAAAAGATCACCAACCAGGCACAATTGTGCTTTGTAATATTATAGAATAGAATGCGGATGGGGTACAGAAGGGAGTCCGCTGTGTTTGTGGGGCACAGGGTACATAAGTTTCTGATTTACTTTTCCGTCATGGCGAATGGCACGTCCTTAGACACCTTAGCTAGCTTCATTCAAACTCAGTTTTCTAGTCTGTGAAATGGCAGCGTTCACTTTGTGTTGTCACTCTCTTTGATGATCAGGGCTCACAGTTAGGAGCCTCTCAAGACTTTGGTATCTAGGGTGGTGAAGGAGAGCTTTCTGGAATGAGTGAACACGTGTCAAGTGCTCTGAGGTCCTTATATGAAGGGCACCCTGTCCCCTGTACCAGCTGAGCAATGCAAGTGGGCTACTGTCAAAGGATCTTTTTTTCTCTCTTTCTCTCCAGAAGGAGAGAACAATGGGCTCCCAGCTTACCAAGCCCCACCAAGAGGATCACCCCAGGAACCCCTGGATGCTGAGTTGTTCACTGAGGCTAGTACATCTGGAGACTCCAGGATGAAGACCCAGCTTGGGGCTGTCAAAGGTGCAGCCTGCCAGCTGAGCTCTCCACGGGTTAAGCTTGGTCCCCTTTGCCTTGTTCACGGCTTAGGACAGTGCTTAGCAGATAGTAAACAACTTGAAAATGTTTGTTAGACGATGTACGGTGGGTCATCTCTTCTGAATGGCACACTGTCCACTGTCATTGTCCTCAGAGGCTCCAGCCTCAGGTGCTTCTTAAACTGCAATGTGGATGATGGCAGCAGGTGGGTCCAGGGCTCAGTGTGAGAGCTCACAGCAGGTACTGCTCCACCCCAACCAGGCCCCCCGTCTTGCTATGTTTTCTCTGCCTCACTAGGCTGGCCTAGAAACTGCTTCCAACTGAAGCCAGCCAACATGCCTACCCCTAACCACACCTACAGCTCTAGGGTCACCTTTAGTCTAGATAAGGTGTCCTTAAACTATAGCCTTTGCCGGATGTGGTGGCTCATGGCTGTAATCCCAGAACCTTGGGAGGCTGAGACAGGTGGATCACTTGAGGTCAGAAGTTCGAGATCAACCTGGCCAACATGGCGAAACCCGGTCTCTACTAAAAATACAAAAATTAGCTGGGCATGGTGGTGCACACCTGTAATCCCACCTACTCGGGAGGCTAAGGCAGGAGAATCACTTGAATCCAGAAGGCAGAGGTTGCAGGGATCCTGAGATTGCACCACTGAACTCTAGCCTGGTGACAGAGTGAGACTCTGTCTCAAAAAACAAAAAACTACAGTCTTTGGGCTAAATCTGATCAGTGATCTGTACTTGTGAGAGCTCTGAGTTAAGAACAATTTTTATGTCTCTAAAGGTCTGAAGAATACAAAAAGAATATTCAGCAGAGGCTATCTGGCTAGCAAAGCCTAAAGTATTGACCCTCCGCTCCTTTACAGAAAAGGTGTGCCAGTCGCTGGATTAGGTTGTGCCGACCACACGCCAAGCTCCCTGTGAAAATTTCAAGCATACAGACTCATTTCCTTTCTCTTATCAACACTGAGGCAGGTGTGATTATCATTCCTTGTAAAGATGGAGAAACTAAGGCATGGAGTAGTTTAACTCATTTACCTGAGAATCTGTCAAGTAACAGAGCCAGGATTGAAACCCAGGCAGTCCAGTTTCAGAGTCCATGCTTCTTAACCAGGTTGCCACTTGGCCTCTGAATATGGCTGTGATCAAGTCTTACGACGCTCCTTTGCTTAGCTGCTCTCTGGGCTGTAAGTGTAGGGATGAGCTTCAGACAAGAACTCCCCTCTTAGTTTCTGCCCTCTGCTGCCTCATAGCCAGTGGACAGGCATTTTGCACCCCAGCCTGTCCCCCACCAGCTCCTCCTCAGCGATTTCCTGCAGGGACTTAGATAGGGCTCTGGGACCACCCTCCCTTTCTGCCCCACCCAGCACCTGGAACTCTGCTCGATCCTGTTCCCTCTGAGGCTGGACACAGCTCCATGAGCCAGGCTTGAAGTTATTCCTCTGTCTGGACCTTGGGGCCTCCCTTCCTAGGGGGCAGTTCCTGTGTCCCCTCTCCTCTCTGCCTTCCCCACCTCCCACCATGTCCTTCCAATAAGGGGCTGGCTTTGTAGCATGCAGCCTTGGGAATAGGACTGGGCTCAGGGGCTGGGAACAGAGACCTAGGGCTCTGGCTGACCAGCTCCTATCCCCAGGAGGAGAAGCTGCTGTGTTCAAAGTGTCACAATGAACAGTGCCAGAGGCTTCAGAAATCAGGGGTGATGCTGAACTTCAAGGCTGAGCAAATGGGATGGTGCCTCTGTGATCAGGCCTGGCAAAGGGTTGAAGGAAGGGGTGAGACTGGAAAGATAGCTACCAAGGGGAACAGAGAGCTTTTCAAGTCACCCTGTCCCTTCCCCACCTCACCATCAGGGCTAAGACTAAACCTCACCATCCAGTTGCGGCCCCTCAGCCCTGGGGGTGGACATTAGTGAAGGTAGAGAGGCCATGTTCTGGCTGTGTGACCTTGCACAGGTTACGAAGCACTCTGTATCTCACTTTCCTTGTTTTTAAAATGATGATGATGATGACTACCTGGCAGGATCTTATATTAGAGATAATATGGTTCCTGGTGCATTGCTCGGTGTGAAATTGTCTTCTGCCTGCTCCCCTTCATCAGTGCTCTCCTCCTCTGGAGAGGTTTCCTCCGTGTTGAGGTCGAGGAAGCTGGCAGCACCTCACTTCCTGCTGGGTGCATCCCTAGTGCCTTCTGCCCAGGCCTCAGGACCTCCGGGGAGCCTGCCCCTTTGGACAGGGACTTTTGTGCCCTCCTTCTCTTTTATCCAGCAAGAGTGAGTCAGTCCTACACTGAATTTTCATGGGATCATTGCTTACTAACATTTGTGAGTAAGCCACTGTCTAGAAAGCAGCTTTTCTGGCCTTTTCCCCTTAATTTCACAAAAGTTATCCCCCTTTGCCCTTACTACAGCACTGTGAGAGGTTCATTACCCCACATTAGAGACAATTAATGCTCCAAGATGAGTGACTCCCCCTGGGTCGCCTAGCTAAGCAGTGGCGAGTGAGCCACCCACCCAGGCCCTCTCACTCTGACTCCTGTTCTCCGTGTCATTGCGTATGGTGACGTGTGGGTCATATGATCACACATCCCTGGCTGATATGAATTGTGAGCTTCTCCTGGGTCTTCCAAGGAAGGATGCTTTCCGGGGTGCTTTGGAATGAAGGCAGTGAAGGCCAAGAGATCTCTAGGTCAAAGCCAGGCAGGAGGGCCCAGCCAACAAGTTGCATTTCTCCCTCAGAGTCTTGAAGAGGCAGAACAGCCAGAGGAGTCTGAGGCCACCTCAGTGTCACTGTGGGAAAACAGCAGCAGGAAATGTCCTCTTGCCTGCATGTACCACCTCAGTCTGCCCCTTCCCTCCTTCTGGAAGCTGTGCCTGACCACTGGCCTGTCCCTTCTATGGGAATCCCTACTGACCTTGCCACTTACTATAGACTTACATGTATGCATAAATATAATTTTAATTACTTTTGTATTGCTCCAAAAGTGATAGAGAATCAGGATAGAAAATTTAAATAAACAAAATAGCCAAATTAATACCAGTAATCATCCCAGCCAAATATACCCAGCTCATATTTTGGTATCTAATCGTCCAGTACATTTTCTATGTATATATTTATTTTTAGGAAGGAGACTATATTTTACATATTGTTTTCTAAAATGCTCTTTTAAAACTATCACTAACATCTTTCCTTATAATTAAACAGTCTTCTACAACAAACTTTGCTAATGAATTTTTTTTATCATGGTCACTGTTGTGTATGTGCATCTTAGTTTAGCATCCTCCATTACAGTGTAAGCTGATTAAGCACCCGTGTTCTCCAACCAGCTCCAGGATGGGTTTGTTCATTAATTGGTGGCTGTGTGGGGAAGGGGAAGGAAGTAGAAAGTGAGTGAGATTTGAGTAAATAAGCTGGGTTTAAATGCTGAGTCTGCATATTCCATAAGCCCACCTGCCTGCCTTCTTTCCTTTCTTCCTTTCTTCCTTTTTTCTTCCTTCCTTCCTTCTTTCCTTGTTTCCTTCCTTCTTTCCTTGTTTCTTTCATTCTTTCTTTCCTGTCTTCCTCCTTCCCTCCCTCCCTTCCTTCCTTCCCTCCCTCCCTGCCTCCCTCCCTCCTTCCTTCCTTCCTTCTTTCCTTCATTCTTTCCTTCCTTTCTTCCTCCTTCACTCCCTCCCTTGCTCCCTTCCTTCCTTCCTTCCTTTCTCCCTCTCTCCCTTCCTTCTTTGCTTTCTTTCTTATCTTCCTCTCTCTCTCCCTCTCACCCTCCTTTCCTTCCTTCTTTCCATCCTTCCTGTAACAAATGCCCTGTTAGATATTTTATATATTCATGTAAATATGCATTCATTTAAGTGTCATGTGGGCACCTCCTCTGAGTGGCCCTGAGCTTGGTTCTGGGGCTGTGGCACTGCTCAGGAGAAACCAGGTCTGCTCCCCAGGAGCACAGTGCATCCAGTAGGGGCACAGACTCAATTCAAGCCAACAGACAAAACCTAAACGGGTAACTAACTTTTGTTTAAGTACAGCATTGACATGGATAAGAGTGGGAATTACAGGGGAACGCACTTGAGCTGGGGTCCAGAAAAGCCCTCTCTGGGGAGGTGTCAAGCCAAGACCTAAAGGAGCCTGCTGCAGGGAGGATGGAGAAGATGTCCTGGCAAAGGCCCTGAGATGGGGAAAGCCCTGAGATGGGGAAAGCCCTGAGATGGGAAAGGCCCCGAGATGGGGAAGGCTTTGGCTTAGATGAGGGACTTCAGTTGGTCGGAGCGGCCACAGATCATGAGGGAGCAAGAAGTCTGCAGGGAGGTTGGGGTTCAGCAATGGCCAGGAGACACTGGTGTCTTGGGGTTCAGCAGGGAGACTGGCTTTACTCTAAGAGCAGTGGACAGTCACTGAGGGATTTTATGTGGGTCGATTTGCATTTTAAAGTTATTGAGCGTGCTATGTGGAGATTAATCTGCAGAGGCTCCTTTTGGCTTTCAGACCCTACTCTGTGAATTGCCTTTTTTCTCACTGATCTGGAGAGTCGCAACATTTGCCTTGAGGGCTTTGTCCTTAGATAGCTTCTCTTTTCTATCTTCACGTATCTCCTTTAGTCTTAGGGAAGTCAGTGTCATCTTTACCTTGACATCTCCCTCTGCTTGGCCTCCAGACTGGTGTATCCAGTTGCTTCTGCCACGTCTTCATTTGAGTGTCTAATCATCATCACAAACTTCTGACCCTTGTCCCAGGATCTCCTGACCTGCCATCTTCTCCATATTTGTTCATGGTGACTCTGTCTTATCAGTCACTCAGGCTATAACCTTGAGGTCAGTCAACCTTGGACTCCCCTCTCACATCCATCTTATGGAAACTGCCTTTGCAAAAGGTGTATCAGTGAGGAAATTTTAACAGTAAGCTAAGCTAACTCCATCTCCATCTTGCCTTTCCCTCAATTATTCCTGGGATATTGGGCCAGGCTAATTTTGGAAGAAATTTAGGCTACAGTTTAAATGGTAATAGGCTTCACCCAAAACTCAACCCCTTTTGTAAAGCTAGTTAGAGGCCGTCAAGGTGCGGGGAGGAGAGGAGCCTGAATCCTGCTAAGTTGCAGATGTTATTCCAGAGGTTATAAGATATGCAACTTCCTCAATTACTCCAGCAAATAACACTTCTATTGTAGATTGGCCTTTCGGGAGCTCTTTCCATGTTTTTTGCATGTCTGACACTCATGGCTCCACCTGGACCTGATGGCCCCACCCAGAAGCAATTCAGCCCTGCAGGAGGACAGCTTCAACCCTCAACAGTTTCATCTCTGCCCCAGCCAATCAACAGCAAGCACCTGTTACCTGTCCACTCTACCACTTCCCTTAAACTGCCTTTGAAAATCTCCTAACCTATGAGCTTTGAACAAGATGATTTGAGTAAGAACTCCATCTCCCATGCTGCATGGCCGGCCTCATGTCTATTAAATTCTTTCTCCATTGCAATGACTTGGTCTTTCTTTATGCAGTGGGCAGGAAGAACCCCTTGAGCGGTTACAAATTTGGGGGCTCATCTAGGATTGTTCTGGTGGCTACCTGCCCGTGGTTCAGTAGCCCTCAGCTGGCAATGGGCCTGGAGGCCAGGCCAAGTGACTGCCTGGTTCTCCCAGCAGAGAGATAGGGGCTGACTCCGGCACCATCTCTACCGGCGGGACACTGCTGACCGTGATACATGGAAGCAGTGGGCAGGAAGAACCCCTTGGTTGGGCAGTTACGCTATCCATCCAGCCCGTCTGTCAAATGTATCCAGAATATAAACTCCTCTCACTTCTTCGTCCAAGCCACCATCATTCCTGCCTGGATTTTTGCAAATGCCCCTGGACTGGCCTCCAAGCTTCTGCCTTCGCCTCTCAATCTGTCCTGAAAACAGCAGCCAGGGTGATCCTTTGAATGGCAACCAGAGCACGTAAGCCCATTTGCTTCAAAACCCTCAAAGGGTTCCATGCAATTTGGAGTAAAAGCCACAGGCCTCACTGTGGCCTGTGAGGCCCATGGGGTGCAGCCCTGTGACGTCTCTACTCACTCCTCGTCCTTCCCATCTCATTTCACCCTGGCATCCTGGCCCCTTTGTCGTCGCTCAGCCCCTCCAGGCACCTGCTGTGTCCTCTCCAGCCTGTTTGCCCACTCCCTCATCCCTCTCAGTCTTTGCTCAGGTGTCATCATTTCCACGGGGCCTTCCCTGGCCACCAAATTTAACATTCAAACCTCCCCACGTCCCACGAAGCTCGCTGTGCTCTTCGCCGGCTTTATTTTCCTCCGTTGTTCTTGGTGTCCTCTAATGGGTCCTACAATTGTCTGAGTTGATGTGTTAGTTTCTCCTACTCCCCTGGAGTATCAATTTCAGGAAGGCAGGGATTTTTTTCTTATCTCTTTCCAAGAAAAGTATCTGGACATGGTAGGCACTCCATAAGTATTTGTAAAACAAGTGATTGGACTTCCTTATACCAAAGACAGTCTGCACAGAAAACAAATCTTTGCTTCAAGCAGAAACCTTTTGATATACATATATATGTCCAAGTTTCTCTATTTCTTTTTTTTTTTCAGAGAAGGGTCCCTTCTGGTTTCCCCTGCTGCCCGTCAGGAGGCACTCAGGCAGCAACTGTGCAGTAAAGGGGACACCTTTAGCCTCTGGTTTCCCAGACCAGAGAGCTGTCAACACCATAAGCTATTTCTGCCTCACCTCTAGTGTTCTGGAGTGGCAGCCTGGTCACAGGTGTGGTGCATCAGACTATGAAGAGGCTGGGTGGCCATGACTCTGCTGGAACATTGACCTCTTTGAGGCAAATGGCATGAGCTGGAAAAAGTGTGTCTATGTGAGAGTTAAAAACTGGTGAATTCCCCTGTTGCTCTTCCCCATCTGCTGGGTCCATATGATCTGACTGCCACCCGCTTTCCCCTTCCCTCACTGGGCTCCACACACACGCTGGCTTCCTTCCTTCCTGAAGCCTCCATCTCCTGCCTAGCTCAGGGCTTTGTCAGCCGCTCACCCTGCCTACATTGCTTCCTGTAGTGTGCTGAGCCATGTCCCGCAAAGGATATGTTCAAGTCCTAACTCCCAGAACCTGTGAATGTGACCTTATGTATAATAGAAATAGGGTCTTCAGATGCAGTCAAGTTCAGATAAGGTTCCACTGGATGACGGTGGCGTCTAATCCACTGGCTGTTGTCCTGAGGACAGAGACGCACAGGGGACAGGCCTTGGGGACATGGAGGTGAAGATAGGAATGAGGCGTCTCTGAGCCAAGGACCACCAAGGATTGCTGGCAACCACCAGATGCTAGTTAGAGGCAAGGAAAGATTCTTCCCTACAGCTTTCAGAGGGAGCACGGCTCCACTGACACCTTGATTTCAGACTCCTAGTCTTGAGAGCTGTGGGAAAGTACTTTCCTGTTATTTTAAGCTCCCCAGTTTATGATGTGCTGTCACGGCAGCCCCAGGAGATGAATACATTCCTTCTCCTTCAGTTCACACCTCGAGTGCCATCTCCTTGAAGAGCCATTCTTTAACTCCCAGCCATTACTAGCCTCCCAAGTTCTACACCTGCAGCCCCGCAGCCTATTCCCTCGGGAGATTATCTTTTGGTAGCTTCCCCTGACACAGTGTAAGCCCCTTTGTGTCCAGGTTGCTCACCGTAAGTCCTCAGTCTCTGAGAGCACCTTCAGCACTCATTGGGTGAGCAATCTATTTTTGTTGAATGAATGTTTGCAGTCTGGAGTGAGCCTTACGGACTTCAGAGGCATCTTGATTTGACTCTGTGTGTTATAACCAGTCAGAAGGTTGCCCTGGGTGCTTCCCCTACAAATCCTCAAAGTACAATTATTCAAATTGAGTCTCTCAGCCCATGGTACCCTACAGTTGCAGATGACACAGAAACTTGAGAACCTCTGAGGACTTTCCAAGCTGGGGCCTGTTCTTACTATTTAGCACGAAGTGTGTTTTCTTGCTAACAACATGAACCAGAAATGAGTTTTACCAAGTGATTAGCAAGACCTTAAATAGAAAAGAAACTCCAAAATATGTAACTTCTCTCACACTTAAGCCTCCGGTTCAACTTCCCCTTCCTGCTTCCCATCACCAGAACCTCCAGATCTTATTTCCTGGGTCATGATGCATGGTGGCCCTATTTCAGACCTCCCCGAATTCTGCTAAACTTTCCCTCTTTGGGTTTTAGACAGAGATGTGTGGTAAGCACCTCTACAGTTGACATCTCCTGTGAGACCCTTCTCTTACGTGCTATGTGGCTTTGGCCTCCGATGGATTCAGAATGGTCCTTATTGAGCACCTAAAAAGTGCTAGCTTCTACGCTAGGCAGTTTGACACTCTGTAACTTCCTTTTCATTAATCTGTTCCAGAAATTTATGTTCACTATGATGTGATCTCACTTCAGAGCCCTTTTACTGATGAGGAAATTGAAGCTCAGAGAGGTCAAGTAATTTGCCTGAGGTCACACAGAGAATAAATGGCAAAGCCATTTTCAATTCTAGATCTGCCTAACTCCAAAGTAGGTGATTTTCCTTTCCTAAATTTTACAACTAAAAACCCATCCTAACTAGAGATAGCAAGGGGCTTTATTGTAAGGATCTGGGCCATACCTGGGACTGCCTGGTGGTTATCCAGCAGCCTCTTGGGAGAAGTTGGACTGTTGGATTTGTGAACTTGGGACCCTTGATATGTGCTTAGCACACACCGCAAAACTGGCCTGGGGTCACCTGCTCTTAGGGCTATGTTTTCTGATTAAGGGACGTTAGGCTAGCCACTTCCCGCACCCAACTTCAGTTTCCTCAGCTATAAAATTAAGACATAGATGTGCCCTCCATGCTGCCATCCTGCCCTGATAATCTGGGATTTTAGCATCCCAGGGCTACAATGCCCCATTCTTCCATACCCCTCATACTCCTGCATTTCTATCCTATCTGGAGCCGTGGCTCACATACAAACTCCCAAGGCATCCATGCAGGTCCCTTCTGCCAGAGGCCCCAGCTTCTCCATCCCTGGTCCTCCTCTCATCCCACATCCTCTCCTCACCTGGAGTTATTCCAGCTGGGGGAGCTCCGGCAAGTTCCTTCACCTGTCTTAGCTTCCATTTCCTTCTCTTTAACAATCTCGAATGTAACAACCGCATCTCACAGGCACAATATGAGGACTCCGTGAAATGAAACAGTAACCACTGTTTACCTTTTAGGCACCTGGCACAAGTGTTTGCTCTGGGGCTGAATGGATGGGTGCAGACCTTGGCTAGGCTGCTCCTCCCTGCCCAAGCCGTGTGTGCCTGGACCAGCTGCGTTGTGGCTCCATGCCTCCACATGCTCTCCTGTCAGGCAGAGATAGCACTGACTTCCCTCCAGGCCTGTTATGAGAGTTACATGAGTTGACATTTCTAAAGCATGCGAAATAGTGTGGGGTATTAGGCTAGCCTCTAATGCCTCTCATGCCAACGAGTGCTGTAGAAGAGTTAGCCAGTATTCTTAGATCAACTAATTATCCAACCAGCCTGATAAAGGAGGTACTGTAATTAATCCCATTTAATAAACGGGAATGATCAGTAACTTGGCCAAGGGCAGAGGGGCAGGTCTTGAGCCCCGATTGATAAGGCAACCTAGGGGCGGGCTCCTCGCCTTCAGTTATGATGACTGCTAGACAGAAGGGGGCTCCCCACTTGGGGCCTAAAGGTTTGCAATAGCCATCTTGAAGTTGTTGAAAATCTGAATCATTTTATCTTTGAGTTTGTAAGTGAAGTTCTGCTTCTACCACCTCCTCATCTCCCCAAAAGTGCCCAAGACTGAGGAGGGTCAGAATCAATCCCGTAACTGTGCCATGGGGCAGGGCTGTGGGGGTCTTCAAGGGGCTGCATTCACCCTGCAAGTATTCCTGTGCCCAAGAGAGTATGACATTACATAGCAGATGAAAACAAAACAAAACAAAAACACACCAGAATGGAGATCTCAGAATAAAGAAAAAAGCTGTATTTTCTTCCTGTTTGAACGAGCATTTTCATTCTGCACCAGGCCTTGCTAATAACGTAGCCAGATCTGGATGCATAGCGTGTCATGGGTGGGAATGAGATGACAGCACTCTTTCACTTCAGAAAAACCTTAAAAATACTTGTTCCACGTTTAGTGATTCAGTGCAGTTTGTTCAGACTTTTCATTCAGGTAGAGACAAAGTCTTTAGCTGAGGAGAGAAAGGTAATACTTTTGCCACCGTCTACAAATATATGTATGTATTTTCCCTAAAGCCTCCTAAGGCCTTTGCAAGATTTGCATCCAAAATGTGGGCTCTTTGCAACTGACATTCCTGTTTGGTAGTGGACGAGAGGAACATTTTTTTTTTCTTTTTCTGCTGTTGCTGTAATCCTCAGATGCAGAGTGTTCTCTTTAAAAGACACTTTTAAAGGGCAATTACTTTATGCAAATGTGGGCATCTCTAGATGGCTGGCAAGGGTGGAGCCAGGCTATGGAAGCCTGGAAAGTGGACCGCACGGGCTGGGCCGGGGGCCGGGAGGGAGGCCCTGCTTGCCGGTCTCAGCAACTTTCTTCTGCTGCCCCCTGGACCCCTGGGAGAAGACTTAGCAGCCACAGTCAGAGTAATGGGAAGATCACAGCCATGCAGAGCAGAACCAGGAAGGACACCTTATCTGGTTTATCTCATGAGAAATAGATAAGGCTCCTTGAGATCTGAGCAAGCAGCCACTCGAAGCTAATCCCGGAAGCCACTGCAGACTTGTGTCCAATGAGAGGTCTCTGTTAAAGTAGAATAGACCACGCTGGGCTGGAAGCAACCTCTCCTGCTTCAGTATAGGCCACAGCACAGCAGAGGGTGAACGTTCCAGGACAGAGTGAAGGATGCAGGAGGAGCCTGCTAGGAGAGGCCAGTATGGGAAAAGGTGGCCTGGGATGGTATGGTGGGGAAGAGGCAGTTGGGCTCCAGCCCCTTTTCTTACTCTTGGAGGCTATGCAGTCTTCAAGAGGTCACTGCCCCAGTGGCTAGGTCCAATCTCATTTTCACAGCCGCTTCGGGCATCTCTGAAATCCCCAGATGGAGCAGCCCGGGAGTGGACACGCTGCTGTATCCACGCCTCCTTGTTGCTTAATGAGTCTGTGCTTAGCGCTTCCCCAGCGCCTCCCTCTGCGTTTGCTCCGCTCCTCCTAGAGCTGCACCTTTTCTCTCTGCATCACTGAATGCACCTTTTCTGTTTCTCTGTTTATGGGAGAAAAAATAGAAAGCGTGAGAGGCAGGGCACAACAGACTTCGCCTTGGGTTCCGTTGGGTAAGTTTTGCTGTCTCCAAGAGCAGACCTGACTAGTGAGGCCCAAGGTTCAGATCGGTGCTCTAAATTCCCAGCATGCAATTGAGTCATTTTTACTTGTTTCTACAATGTGTCAATAGTAGCTGGCCTTTACTGACTCCCATCTATGAGCTTGGCCCCCTTGCTAATCGCTCTACTACATACCATATCCCTTTTAAATCTTTTTTATCACAAAATAATTTACAGACCACAAAATGCAAAGATCTTAGGTATAGAATTTGGCTGGTTTTGCAAATGTATACATCCATGTACCCCTCAACCCCAAACACTCCCCCTGAGAGTTTCCTTGTGTCTCTTTCTATTTTCCGTCCTGATCACTCCACATGAAGAAGACCACCGTTCTAATTTCTGTCCCTACCCATGCACTTTCTCTGTTCTAGAACTTCTTACAATCATCTTTTCTTTTCTCATGTCTGGTTTGTTTTCTTCAGTACACTGTTTATGAGATTCATCCAGGTTGTTGCATAGATCAAAAACACGTCCTTTTTATGGCTACTTAGTATTTCCTTGTCTGGATACTCCACACTGTTTATCATTTCCTGTATTCCATGGACATTAGGGATGTTTTAAGTGTGTGTTGATGATGAGTGAGGCTGCTATGAGATTTCATGGACAAGTCTTTTTATGGACATATGTCTTGGGGAAATACCTAGAAGTGGAATAGTTGGATCATACGCTCAGTGTATTTTTAGCTTTCTAAGCAACTGCCAAACTGTTTTTCCAAAGGGTGGTATCATTTTTTAACTCTTGCTGGGAGCAGAGGAGAGCTCCAATTGCTTCGCTCCTCATCAACACTTGGTATTGACAGTAGTTTCGATGCTGTCTATCTTAGAGGGTGTGAGGTGCTGTCTCGCCATGCTTGTTATTTGCATTTTCCTAATTACTAATGACGTCGGGCACTGTTTCATGCACTTATTGCGTATATTTTTTTTGTATTTGGGAAGATGGGTCGTTTGTCTTTTTATTATTGAGTCACAAGGGTTATTTATATATCCCAGGTACAAATCCTGGGGCAGATACACGTGCTGCAAATATTTTCTTCCAGTCTCACTCACATGGTCTGTTTTAATCCTCCCAGGAACTCGATGAAGTAGATGTTATTATCCTCTGCTTTATTTCCCAGAATCCAAAGCCAAAGCCCAGAGAGGTTGAGTGAAATGTTCAGAGTCACACAGCTCCTCAGTCCTGTGGTGAGAATGTGGGCCCACTGCAGTGTGACTCAGAGCATTGACATCCAGAAAATCCCAGGAAGCTTCTTTCCACACACAAAGCCTTGTATCTCCCTAGCATTCTGAAGGCATGTGGTCCTGCAGTCAGTGCCGGGCTGGGTTATTTCGGTTCACACTCACTCCCTCTGCCTTGCACATACCAGACCATCCTGGGAAGTAGCTGGCTCCCACAGCCTGGTTGGGAGCGTGGTCTTCTGGGGAGGATGCCACACAGCTTTGAGTTGCTCTGATGAATGACAAACTGTGGGTATTCTTATGAGCCTCTGAGGACGCTGGCAGGATTACCTCATGCCAGGAATAACAATGAGGGGCCCGGGCAAGCTCACCGCCAGCCCTTCTCTGGAAGGCATCACTGGAGGAAACCAGCCAGGAGATGGGAGAGCGGGGCTGGGATATTTTGTCCACAGCTGCCTCGAAGGAGGGCTGTTGAGTGCCTCAGGGACTTCCCTCTTCCTTTTTCCTTTCTGAGCAGCTGAAGAGGGTCCCTGTGGCAGTCAGAGCAAAGGGCTAAGAGGTTTTGTGAGAGCAGGAACAACAGCAACTACAGCCCCCAAAATACTAGTTGGAATAGCGAGCCTTTCTTAGCACTTGCTGTGTGCCAGGCACTGTGTCCACACTTGGCAGCTCTGTCTGATGCCAGACATTGTGTATTGGCTCTGCATTTAGTGCCTCGATCCTCATCATACCTCCATGAGATACGCATTATTCAAATGCCCACAGGAGGAAACGGAGGTCCAGAGAGGTGAAGTAATTTGCTTAACGTCACTTATTTGTAAGTGGTTGAAGTTTGAGTAGGGGTTTAGCGAGTTCTAAAGCCCAGTAGCTTTAATGTTATGTGCTTCTGCCATTCTGTTACAAAACTTTGTCAGATTTCAAGTTTGTGTCATGCACTACACATGAGGTATCTTGGTCAGTGGAATATAAGATTGAATAAGACCTGTCTCTTCTTTGGGCACTGTAGTGGGTTGAATGGTGGATCCTCAAAAGAAATATCTACATCCCAGAACTTGTGAATATCTTCTCACTTGGAAAACAAATGTATTTTTGCATGTATAATTAAGTTAAGGATCCTGAGATGTGATTATCCTGGATTCTTTGAGTGACCCTAAATCTAGTGACAAGTATTTTTATAAGACACAGAAGAGCAGAAGGCTATTCGAAAAAGGAAGCAGAGATTGGAGTGATGCAGCCACAAGCCAAGGAACACCTGGGGCCTCCAGAAGCTAGAAGAGGCAAATAATTCCCCCCTAGGACATTTAAAAGGAGGTTAAATTAATATATTGCATTAGTTAGAAGTGAGTCCCTAGGTCTAGCTTACCTGCCACTGGAGTGCATTACACAAGGGCTTGAATCCTGGGAGGCAGGAATCACTGTGGGTCCATTTAAAAGCAGTCTAACACAATGACAAGAGGCAGGAATCACACTTTCTATTTCTCATTTTTTTAAAGTTTGTGAAGTTTTTTTGAGAGAAGGTGTCTTGCTCTGTCACCCAGGCTGGAGTTCAGTGGCACGATCTCGGCTCACTGCAGCCTCTGCTTCCTTGGTTCAAGTGATTCTCCAGCCTCAGCCTCCAGAGTAGCTGGGATTACTGGCACCCACCACCACATCCAGCTGATTTTTGTATTTTTTTTTTTTGAGACAGAGTCTCAAAAAAAAAAGTCGCCAGGCGCCAGGCTGGAGTACAGTGGCACGATCTCGGCTCACTGCAACCTCCGCCTCCTGGGTTCAAGCAATTCTCCTGCCTCAGCCTCCTCAGTAGCTGGGATTACAGGCACACGCCACCACGCCCAGCTAATTTTTGTATTTTTAGTAGAGACGGGGTTTCACCATGTTGGCCAAGATGGTCTCGATCTCCTGACCTTGTGATCTGCCCGCCTCGGCCTCCCAAAGTGCTGGGATTACAGGCGTGAGCCACCGCGCCCGGCCTGATTTTTGTATTTTTTAGGAGAGGCAAGTTTCACCATGTTGGCCAGACTAGTCTTGAACTCCCGACCTTAAATGATCTGCTTACCTTGGCCTTCCAAAGTGCTGAGGTTACAGGTATGAGTCTGGCCCCATCTTCTATTTCTCTGGCAGTCCCTGGCCCCTACCTGAAAAAAAGAGAACTAACATTTAACATTTTTATTTATTAAGAAATAACATTTATTGTGCATTGACTGTGTATCAACTACCATACCAGATTCTTTAAATGCATCATTTCATGCAGTGTTGCTTAAACCTATGAACCCTGCAGAGGGAGGTGTTCTTATCTCCATTTGATAGAGGAGGAAACCAAGACTCAAAAAGATGAAGGCCACACTGTAGCCTCTCAGAGGAAGCCAGTGGTTCTCAAATTGTAGCTGCATCAGAATCACTTGAAAACAATTTCTGGGCCCTGAGCACAGAGTTTCTGATTTAGCAGCTTTAGGGTGGGACTTAAGAATGTGTGTTTCTTTTTTCTTTGTTCTTTTTTTTTTTTTTTTTTTGACATTGTGTCTCACTCTGTCTCCCAGGCTGGAGTGCAGTGGCCTGATCTCAGCTTACTGCAACTTCCGCCCCCCAGGTTCAAGCGATTCTCCTGCCTCAGCCTCCCAAGTAGCTGGGATTATAGGCATGTACCACAATGCCTGGCTAATTTTTGGGTTAAAAATTAGCTACTAAAAGTAGAGACGGAGTTTCACTGTGTTGGTCAGGCTGGTCTAGAACTGACCTCAGGTGATCCACCATGCCTGGCCAGAGAATCTGTATTTCAGACAAGTTCCAAATTGAGGCTGAGGCTGCTGGTTTGCAGATCAAGCTTTTAGAACCACTGGAGAATCAGTATCTTTTGCAGCAACAGACAACCCCTAAAGTTTCAATGGATTAACATATCAAATGTATTTCTTGCTTAAGTTGCAGTCTTGCTGGGGTAGGGCAGCTCTGCTTCATGCTGTGGCCCCTGTCATTTGGAGTATATGGTCCCCAAAGTCACCACGGAAGGAAAAAGAGAGGTCAAAGGGTCACTTAGGATGTTCAAAAAGGCTGGGCCTGGAAGTAGCTTTTGTGCCTTTTGCCCAGGCTTCATGGGCCAAGAATCAGCCCCATGGCCTCAAACTAACTGCAAAGGAGTCTGGGAAATGTAGTTCTTCCCTGGGAGAAAGACATGATATGATAAGCACACAGATGGTCAGGGTAGGGCTGGGATTTGTGCTCAGGTGCTGTCCCTCCTTCTCCTGCCTTTTTCCTGGTCCAGGTGTTTTTGGTTGTCTTTCTCAGTGTTAAGGAACTTCTGTATGTATGTGTGTGAAATTGGAAAAAGAGGAGGAAAGAGACATTTTTGGGGTCTTTCAGCCCATTCTCTTGCCAGCAGCCTTCGCCCTCTTAGAGGTGCAGGTGCTCAGCCTCATGGCTGATCAGTACCTTGAAAGCCCCCCCACATGTGTGCAGGGCATTCTTGCATAAGTTTCATCTGTACCATGTTAAGTGATTCAGGACCACCATCTCTGAATTTGAAGAACCCTCAAGGTACCGGTTCTCTAGGACCTAAACCCTGAACTCCAGGCCACAGACAAGCTCTGAGCAGAAGACAAGTCCTTCTTGCCACTCCTCCCCTATGCTTCACATTGCTCCAAACCCACCTGCCTCCAGCACGTGGTGTAGTTCTAGCTTTCCTTCTTTCGCATGTACTGTGACATCTGCCTGATATCTCCCTCTTCTCTCCAGACTTGACTCAGATGACACCAGCTCTATGAAGTCTTCATCAATCTGTCGAAGAAATATTCAACTTACCCTCACTCTGGGTCAGAGGCACAGGCATGTCTCTTTGTCTAGCCTGTGGTCTAGCACTTGTCACGGCCTGTATAGACTTTGCCCTTGCCTGCCTCTCCTTAGAGAATGTGAGATGTTCAAGAGACAAGACCGTGTGGCATCTTCTTTTGGCCTCTTAATTTCCGACAAGACTGAGTCTGGAAGCCTTCCTGCGACCTGCGAAGCCCTCCTCAAGATCCACAGGTGAAGAAGAAAGTCTCTGGCACTTGTTTGAATCGCAGCTATGCCACTTGTAGGCTGCGTGACCGAGGGGAAATTCTTAGTCTCATGAATGCCTCAGTTTTCTCATCTGTAAAGTGGAGCTAATAATGTTATGTATAGTCAATGAAATAATGCACCTACAGCCCTTTGCACACAGTGCATGGAAACGCTCAGGAGCTGTCAGTCATCACTGTGTTCTTAGCATTGCTCTTGTTTAGCACACAGCAGCCGCACCAGATCACTTATTTGCTGGCAGTTTTGATGATCTTGCATGCCCCTTTACTTTTGTATTTTATCTCTTCTGCTCAGAGGTCCCTGTCTCTCATCTCTTAATTAATTAATTCATACTTATTCATTTGTTTATTTACAAAGTTTTTGCTGAATTCATTTCTCCTCATCCTGTAGACTCATCTTGGCCCTTCCTGTCCATCCCCGTAGAATTTGGCACCCCTGTTTTGACTTCTGTCTTCTTTTCTGTATCTCTGTGAACAACTTGAGAGCAGAAACAAGATGCTCATTTCCTAGCAGAGTTACTTCCCTGAACCCAGTTCTTAATATGATCGTCACGTAGTGGGAGCTTAATGAACGTTTGCTGAATGAATATATGAACGTTGCTTATCTCTGAATCTGTTCCCAATGCCTAGTGCATCGTAGGTGCTTCCCCAGGACTCTTCCTCTTGCAGGAAACAGGATCACTCTGGATGCATGTCTTCCAAAGGCCTTAGTTGTGGAAGGGTTACTTTTAATCAGTGTATCTAGACTTTGCCACCTTGTGAACCACAAGGCTCTCCGTGGTCTAGCCTGACCAAGTTTAAAATGTCCAGGGTTTGGGAGGCTCTCTGAACAGTGCAAGAGGACACCATTTCACCTGTGTTTCTCGGACAATCCCTAGAGTCTTCCAAGACTTCTCAACAGTTGCTGCTTTTGAAGGTGCACTGCAGAGTATCGTCTCATCATCTGACACCACAGGGCCTAGATTAGCACCTAGTAACCAAGGAAGGAGGGAAGAAGCTGCCTTTCCCACACTGGGCAATGTCTTAGAGAAGTGGATTTGGAGTCAAAATGTTTGTCCTACTAGCCTAATGGTGTGGACGGTAACTTCGGGCTAAAACAGTCCCTCGGGCTCTTCTTTCATGAATTTTTCTGATTTCTTTGGTAGCTGAGGTCTGGTTTTGATGTCCAGACTGGCGCTAGAAATTAATCTTTCTCTCTCACCTTTTTTTTTTCTTTTTTGAGATGAAGTCTCGCTCTGTCACCCAGGCTGGAGTGCAGTGGCGTGATCTTGGCTCATTGCAACCTCTGCCTTCCTGGTTCAAGCGATTCTCCTGCCTCAGACTCCTGAGTAGCTGGGATTACAGGCACGTGTCACTACACCTGGCTAATTTTTTGTATTTTTAGTAGAGACGGGATTTCACTGTGTTAGACAGGATGATCTCGACCTTCTGACCTCATGATCCACCCGCCTCGGCCTCCCAAAGTGCCGGGATTACAGGCGTGAACCACCACTCCAGGCCCTCTCTCACCTTTTGCAATTGCTTGATTTGTTTGTTTCTTGGGGGTGGCAAGGTGGGAAGTTTGCTCTCCCCAAGGCTGGCTAGGGTAGAAACTTCTGTGCTGATGCTGGGCTGACAACAGAAACAGTTGCGGATATTGGGGCTGGAAAGTCATCACGTGGGTTCTGTGTCCTATGACCTCCTTAGAGGGACTGTCTTGGCTATTGCCTGCTCATGCCATGGAGGAACTGCGTGTGATTTTTATCAACATTTTTCCTTTGTTTCTAATTCTATTTATAGGAGGTGTTCAGAGGTTGCCCCAGTTTTTATTCCTTCTTATTAATTGTAATGCTTAAAGCCATGCGTATTTTCTGGCTATCCACTTTTCTTTTCCCTGTGAAGCAAAAATAATACCAATTGAAACTGTAATGTGTGGCAGACACTTTGCTGTGTATTTTCACACTTGTTTCATTTGTTTTTCATGATCATTCTGCAAGGTAGGTATTAATATTATTAGTTCCATGTTACAAGTGAGAAAATGGCAGCTTAGGGATTTTAATTTCATAAAGCTAGTAAACAGCTTTCTTTCATGACATGTACAATCTGTCTGGCTCTTTAATCATCCTGCCTTGAATCTAACTTTGAGGTTCTTTTTCCAGCGATTTTGGCTTTGGACTCTTTCTGGGTTGCACACCGTGTGCCCTGTACTGCTGTGCTTGTATTTCATGGTATTTTGTAATAAATGCTTCTGAACATGGGCTCACACGTTGATTTGTTTGTAGTAATTATTTCCCTGAAGGAAAAAAAATGTCCATTTATGTTTTATCTTTCCAGACCCTCAGGGGCTGATTCTCTGTGGCTCTTTTGGAGCAGATGTAACCAAGAAATCAATACAGCCATTAGATTCATCCATGGCAACCATAAAGTCATAGCATCTCTTGCCTTGTAATGTTGACAGAAGTGTCAGAGCCAGGAGGAGGGGAAAGACTTAAAAGATGGGATGGGAGCCTCTAACGTGAAGGGGAGAATTAAAACCCCACGCAACCTCACTTAGCAGATGAGAAATTGTAGGTTGTTGCCTATGGCATAATCAGGTCTTCTTTCAGATAATGTAATGGCTTGATGTCAGGCATGGCAGGGGGATCGCCAGAATTCGGGTATCATGAGGCGCCTTCGCAGCTGTGGGGAGCAGCTGATGGAGCCGGAAGTTTGTATTTGTCCTTTAGGTACCAGTGCTGAACGCCTCCAGAGGTGGGCTTGGCAGATCTCTTGAGATTCCTTCTTCCACTGGACCCGGGCTTTTATTATTATTGTTATTATTAATTATTACCTGTGGCGAGGAGAGAGTGCATCCTTTATAAGCACAGGGCTCGGTTTATGGAAAGTATTCCAGGTATGTTTGACTAGTAAGTGTTGGTCTAGCTAACTAACACATTAAGTTAGTTAACAACTATTTATTGAGCACCTTTTTGGTGTCAGGTGCTACTGTAGGTATGGAGGTGGAGATTCTGCAGGAAACAAAGCATACGATACCCATGCATTCAGGGATTTCACATTCTAGTCAGGACTAGGAATTCAGCTGAGCTAGTAGCTTGGATTTTCTCTCTCCAAAAGGGGTTGCCTGTTGCCTCACAGTATATCTTCTCCCCTTCTTTAGTGTAAAGCAGTATTTCTTCACCAGGAGCAATTTTGCCCCCCAAAATTGTCACAGCCTGGTAGGGGATACAATGGGTGTGTGTGGGTGTGTGTGCCTGTGTGTGCACTGGTGCCTGTGCTCACACTACTAGTATCTAGTAAGTGGAGGCCAGGGATGCTATCAGACATTCTACTGTGTGCACAGGACAGCCTGACAACAAAGAATTATCACCCTACCATGCCAGTAGTGCTGAGGCTGGGAAGCCCTGGTGGAGACAGAAGTGGCTGCTTGGTCAGTGACTACATTTCCCAGCTTCCCTTGCATCTAGGTGTGACCATGTGACTGGTTCTTGCCAAGGGATCATGAATAGGAATGCTGTGCCCACATCCAGCAGGAGGGCTTTTAGGAAGTAGATATACCTCTGTCCTTTCCTCAGGCTGGAGGAAGAGAACAACAAAGTTCCAGGTGATCGTGAAGCCACCAGGGGCCCTAAATCAGCACATGGAAGAGACTGTCTATAAATCAGAGACTCTCATCTTGGACTCCCATGTGTATAAGAAAATAAAATCCTATTGTGTTTTAACCATTACGTATTTTAGGATTTCAGCTACAGCACTTTAGTCTACCCTGACTACTGTTGTCCCAAAGTGTTCTCAGCAGTTCTTAAACAATAACACAGCACTTTGGGAGGCCGAGGCAGGTGGATCACGAGGTCAAGAGATCGAGACCATCCTGGTCAACATGGTGAAACCCCATCTCTACTAAAAATACAAAACTTAGCTGGGCATGGTGGCACGTGCCTGTAGTCCCAGCTACTCGGGAGGCTGAGGCAGGAGAATTGCTGGAACCCAGGAGGCGGAGGTTGTGGTGAGCCGAGATCGCGCCATTGCACTCCAGCCTGGGTAACAAGAGCGAAACTCCGTCTCAAAAAAAAAAAAAAAAAAAAACAATGACAATAGCTATCACTTACGCTATCAGCACACACCATGAGCCAGACATAAAACTTTTCAAATATAAGATTTTATTTTATCTTCATACAAACTCTGTGGAATAGGCACCATTATTACCCTTGTTTTACAGATAAAGAAACAAATGCTCAAGGAGGTTAACGGGGCAAGTAAGTGGCATATGCCAGTTCTCTTCCAGGTTCCAGTCTCAACCACTGAAGCAGGTTCCTTTCTGCAGCCTTAATATCTCTTCATTTGGGCATTAGCATCTTTCTTCAGGGTCACTGTAACTGTTCCCTCTTTGGTTCCTCTGCCATCACTGTGGATATTCCAGATTGAATGGCTTTTTCAAAACCAAATCTGAACACGCTTCTTTCCTGCCCATCTTCCTTCAGTGACTTTTCATTGCTTTCAGGATAAAGCGCATACTTCTTAGCAGGGCAGAATATCCCTTCTGCCTCTACCCAGCCTACCCAGCTGCCTTCATCTTTTGTTTCTTTTCCCTTTTGCCACATGTTCTAGTGGTGAATGCAGGCTTTAGCAGCACAGCAAAAGGAGAGAACTGTTCTTTTTCCAAAATTATTCTTGCTCTGCAGAGGGAATCACAGTTAAAGTATCAGGCTTCCCCTGTGGATTTCCAAGAATTCAAGAAAGGATTGTTTGACCATCCCCTGGGAATGCTGTTGAAAGGATTCTTACATTGGGTGGGTGGCTCATTCCAACCAGATATTCCTACAGTTCTTAAAAACACATAATTGCATAATGTAAGGGGAACCTGGTTTTCCAGCTTTGTTCAGCTCTCAAATTCTATTTGTTCTATTAAAGACTATATTGACTTTGGAAAGTAATTTGGCAGTATTACACTACAGCAACTTTACTCCTAATTATACTCCCTAGAGAACTCTCATGTGCAAAGCAGAAATGTATTTGCAATACCAAAAATAGTGTTAATTTAAATGTCCATCCAACAGAGAATGGACAAATAACTCGTAAGTGAAAATCAATAAACTAGAGCTATGTATAGTAAATATAGGTGAATCACAAAAACATGATGTAAAGTATAAAAAGCAATCTGAAGAATAGGTGTATGGCCAGGTGCAGTGGCCCACGCCTGTAATCCCAGCACTTTCGGAGGCTGAGGCAGGTGGATCACTTGAGGTCAGGAATTTGAGACTAGCCTGGTCAACATGGTGAAACCCCATCTCTATTAATTATATAAAAATTAGCCAGGTGTGGTGGTGCATGTCTGTGGTCCCAGCTACTTGGGAGGCTGAGGCAGGAGAATTGCTCGAACCTGGGAGACAGAAGTTGCAGTAAGCTGAGATTGTGCCACTGGACTCCAGCCTGGGCAACAGAGTGAGACTCCATCTAAAAAAAAAGAATAGGTGTAGTATATGATAATAACCATATATACTGTGCCTGGTAGGGTCCCAGTAGGAACCAGAAGGCATTCCCAGTTGGAATTGGAATTGGATTTTAAAAAGAAGAAAAGGAAGGGACCATTTGCAGAATTTTCTGGAAGGAGATTGTTTAATAACCACAGATTCCTCCCATTCCATTATTTATTCCCCATTGCTGTCCTTATACCCAGAGAATGAACCCATTTTTCCACCCCTTTTAATCTGGGCTGGTTTTGTGACTGGTTTTGACAAATTAGGCTGTGGCAAAAGAGATTTGAGGTGAGTTCCAGAGGTCCTGTGATTTTTGCCCTGACCCTTTTGAAATGCTTCTGACTTCTTATAAAGAAGCTTCACTGGCCTACTGGAAGCCTCTTGGAGAGGAAGATACAACCAACAGCCATTAACAATCAGGATGAGCTGATATTGACAGACTGCAAAGGTACAATGAGCCCAATCAGCACCATTTTGAGCAGAAGAGCTGCCTAGCTGAGCCCAAGTCAAATTACCAACCTACAGAATTGTGAGCAAAGAACTGGTTATTGTTTTAAGCCACTAGTTTATAATCAACATAGTGGAGTCAAGGAACCAAGGAGGTTCTGAGGTGTCCAGGAACTTGCAAGTTGAGAGTTACCTTAAGGGGCAAGTGTAAGAGGTAGTGTTATAGGAGCCCAGTGGGGGTCTGAGCCTCAGGGGACAGGCTGTTGGGCAGGCCCCAGGATCACACAACCACAGCAAGGATGAAGTGCGGTGGAAAATACCCCAGTCTTTCTCTCCTCCTACCCCACCCCCCAATCTCTTGCCAGGCCCTTTGGCTGAGCCCGGTAAGAACCAGAAAACAAGGGTTTAAGGGAGAAGCCCTCTATTGGGCGCAGTCTCTGGGGCACAGAGATGGATCTCGGTAGGACAGGGGCAAATGGAGAATAACCAGGATATACGTTGTTCACAAACACCAGACTACACACACATTTAAGGGAATGAGAAACCTCAGAGTTACTTTTGGGAAGGAGGTATTTTTATCTTAGATAGAACATGAGTACTCATTATGTTCCCATATATACTTTTTTTTGGTATGTCTGAAATCAGTCACATTTAAGGTGACCTTAAGCCACTATTGAGTCACAACATGGGTGACGTTGGAAATGTCACTTGACCTCTGAAAGCCTCACTTTGTCCGTCACATGACAGTGACAACACTCCCCTCATGGAATCCACATGGGGTAAAGCTTGTGAATGCATGAGCGCAGTGGCTGCCAGCCAGGAAATTTTTAAGTAGTTACCTCTGTCACACATAAGAAGAAATCACATACAAGCGTGTGTGTGTGTGTGTGTGTGTGTGTGTGTGTGTGTGTGTATGTGTGAGAGAGAGAGAAAGAGAGAGTACTCCATTTTGGTGAAAATCATCATCTGCATGTAAAGTAAGGGAACTCTTAATGCCTTTCCAGCTACCCTGTCATAGGCAATCCTCCTCAGCACCACACAGCTACTACACACACATGGAGACACATACATGCACACTTATGCTCTCTCACACACACGCATGCACACACACTTGCACTCACACTCACACTTACATGTACACAGAGGCACATAAACACACATTCATGCTCACACATGTATGCATGTACACACACATGCACAGACACACATGCAGGCATGTAGAGAGGCACATAAACACATATTCATGCTCACACATGTATGCATGTACATAGGCACAGACACACATGCAGGCACACATGCACAGCGACCTAATAAGGCCACCAAGTGCCTGTTAACACAGGAAAGGGTCAACCTCCTTCCTTCAGCTTGTCATTTTTCCTGCAGGCCTGGCTTCCTCCAACCCAGTGCTATGGCATTTGCTGACATGGAATCAGGATATATAAATAGGAGAGTAGGCTCATACATGTAGTCTCAGCACTCTGGGAGGCCTAGGTGGGTGGATCACTGGAGTTCAAAAGTTTGAGAGCAGCCTGGTCATTATGGTGAAAACCCGTCTCTACTAAAAATATAAAAATTAGTTGGGCGTGGTGGCACATATTTGTAATCCCAGTTACTCAGGAGGCTGAAGCAGGGGAATCGCTTGAACTTGGGAGGCAGAGGTTGCAGTGAGCTGAGATCATGCCACTATACTCTAGCCTGGGTATAGTCTCCAATAGAAAAGGGAAAGTGGCATTTTGTAGGGGTTGAGAATAGCACCGTTAGCTTCAGTCTGTTCAAGTCCTGCCACCTGCCTCCTGCTAGTGCTCTGACTTGGACCACCTGGATGACATCTCTTGAAAACCAGCTTTTTCTTCAGAAAAATGGGAGTGGTGACAATACCCACTCCAGGGCATGCTGTAGGCACTGAATGAGAGAATGGGGCTGACTCTGTACCAGGCCCGGCACACAGTAAGCGCTCAACAAATGGCACAGGAGCTCCTGAGTTTCAGACTCAAGTCTCCACCTCCAGCACCTGTGCCTGGATGAAAGGTCCTTCCTGGTGGCAGGTAAGTAAGTTTGTCGGCTTCTCCCTCCTCCCTCCCTTCCTCTCTTTGCAGTTGAGGATGGGGGAAGAGACAAAATAATTCCTGCATAATATTTGTGTAAAAGGAATGTGATGTGTAAGATAAAATAGTGAGTTTGAGGTCTTGTTTTTTTTATTTAATAGCCCCCATAGCACCTGGCATGGGTGGGCACCACGGAATCTATGATGATTGATAGGAGTGTTTTTCCAATTCAGCTGTCAAAGGCAGGGCAATCATCCTGCCTCCTGCCTGGAAAGTGATTTACAATTTTCCTCCTTGGTGGGATCCTAAGGCAAACAGGCACTTTTGTTTCCATGGAGAACCCACTCTTCTGTCTAAGGTAGATGGTCCTCCCCGCCTCGCTCCTTCTCTCCCTCTCCCCTTTCCTTCCTCCTCCCTCTCTCCCTGCATTCCTTATGTACCCCCTCTCTCTTTCTCTCTCCCTTCCTCTTCCCCCTTTCTTTTCTCTCTCTCTCTGCCTTACTCCTCAGTCTCTCCAGCCCTTTCCTCCTCCCACAGAGTTTTCTGCCCCAGAAGGGCCAAATGCTACCCTTAAGCTGTGTCCCCAGGAAGGGCCATGCCCATCCCTCCAACCTGCCTCTATGGAGAGGTGGGATCCTCTGGGGGCCTAGAAGTTTCACCCTTGTTCTCACTCATAGGCGGGTGTTGAACAATGAGAACACATGGACACAGGGAGGGGAACATCACACACTGGGGTCTGTTGGGAGGAAAAAGGGGAGGGACAGCAGGGGGTAGGGAGTTGGGAAGAGATATTATGGGGAGAAATGCCTGATATAGGTGATGGGGAGGAAGGCAGCAAATCACACTGCCATGTGTGTACCTGTGCAACAATCTTGCATCTTGTTCACATGTACCCCAAAACCTAAAATGCAATTAAAAAAAAAAATATATATATAAAAGAAGTTTCACCCTAGCTCTTTGGACTGTTTTCTTCGTAATAACTTATTTTCTTCTTAAGAGCTTTGAGCTCTTTGAGAACCATCTACCCAGGACCCGGGAACCATCTACCTGGGTCCCCAGCCCAGGACCTGGGAGGCTGTACGATGGTCTCAGCTCCAGTCCAGGGGCCAAGTGCAAATGTATGTGCTGCCTCATCTCTCAGTTTCTTCATCGGCAAAGTGAGAACAACTCTCGCAGAAGCTGCCAGGAGAAAGAGCTGGAAGCCAGGAGCTGGAGAGATTCCTTTCTGTAGGTCCTCTGGGTCACTCAGCTGATAGCTCTGCCTTTTGGCCTTGAAGTTTACTCAACAGCCCCAAAAGGATAACCGAGGACACTCCTCAGACCCAACGGCAAGGGGTCTTCTGGAGACTGATTATTGAGTGGAATCCCATGAGTGCCATCTTCATGGAGAACTCAGGCTGTGGTGGGCTTGGGCAGGTGGAGCGGCTGGGGGCTTTGAGGCTATCTTCATGCCTGGCATCTACGGAGCTTCAGAAATGCCCATAACCACCAAGACCAGTGTCTGGGTATTTGGAAGGCATTAGAAGATAAAGCCAATCTCAGAGTGTGTGTCTGTTGCCTGTGAGCAGCTCCCAGCATGTGCCCCTTAGTGTGTACGTGTGAGTGTGTGCATGTGTCCCCCCCTCCAGTGGGTGGGCAGAAAGTTCGAACAACAGTCATTTATTTTGCCTCAAACACCAGGCTTCAGTTAGAGCATGTGAATCTTGGACATCTGGTCAGAACATTGGGATGTTTAACTCCAAGTAGATGAGCCTGATCTGAGAAACCCAGATCCCTAACCAGGAGCCCCACTGTCCCCACAGTGCCCCGAGGTGGGCACTGTCTCTGTGTTAGAGCAGATTCATGTCCTGGTGGCCTCTTTCTGCTCTGAGGTGAGGCTTGGTGTCAGGGACCCAACCTCAGATTTTCCTGCATTTCCAGCATATAAGTATCACTTTCACCTGTGTTTTGTTGTGAATAATTATGCAGATTTTTACGTGGTCCCTGCTAAATATATGCTGATGCTTTTTTCCTTTTATCCTCCCTCATCTCTCTAACTCCCACATAGACCCAGCACTTTCTTTGGGCTGGGACGTCTTCCATGTGTGCTCAGCACACACACATGATTCAGAATAGTCCCTGCCTGTGAGAAACTTCCAGTCTGTTTGGGGGAAGATAAACCAGGTTGCAGCAACAGTGTCTAGTCCTGAAGGGGCCATGGAGAGGGCATTCTGGGAGTGCAAAGGAGAGCCCCTAACCTCCCAGGGAACTGAATAAGGCGTTAGGGAAGGGAGGATGATAGAAGAGGCTTTGTAAGAATAGCTGCTGTATTACAGAGGTGGGGTGTGGGGAGCAGGACAGAGTCATCGTCTCATTTCTGGAAGATGTAAGAGGCCCTATAGTTTCTTACAAAAAGTGGCTCAGCCTGTGCATTACTCTCACAGCTTTGTACTAGAAAGACACATTTAGTGGAATGGGAAGCAATACAGGGAAAACAAGGAGGAGGGGTTGAGCACCCTCCAGTCTCCCTTAATTACCAATTTAGTTACTCAAAGAGGGGAAGGAATACAAGAGAAGAAGATGAACATTCACTGCTCACCTACTGTATTTCAGTTTACTTTAAACATGATCTCATTTAGTCCTCATCAGCAACTCTGGAGATTGACTGACCTCATTTTACAGTGGAGGAGACTGAGGCTTAGGTTAAGTAACTTGCCCAAGCAAAGAGCAGGATTTTAAACTAGGATCTCTATGGCTTAGTTCCTGAGTCTGCGCTTTCTTTCCAACAAACCCTACTGCCTGCAAGAACCTTCTATAGAGAACATAACATCGTGGTCAGTGAACTTCTTGTCAAGGATCATAAACTTGGAATTCAATATAAAGTCACTATTATTCCAAAAAAAAAAAAAAAAAAAGGAAGAAAAACCCTGATGCCTGACTCCTTTGAAAAAATAGCATGCCTTAGTGAGATGGTCTATTAATATACTTTGTCACTGACATCAGTATTGCAGGCTGGTTCTTTGGGAGAGCCAGGATGATGCTAATTTGCACACTGCTTTGCATTCATTTGCATTCTCTCTCCATATGCAAAATCCAACACAGCTAATTAGTGCAACCTTGTTACAATGAGAAGCAGGCCCAGCCTTCAGTGCCAGGGCAGATGGAGCCCAGAACAGGGACTGAACCAACCCAAAGCCCGTCACGTCCTGCGTTGGAGACACTGGGAGACTTGAAGGGAAGGCACAGACTCTGAATGAAAAGTAGGATAACGGAGCACCATTATTCTTTAAATATTGGTCCTTTGAAGTAGCTATTGCAGGGAGGGAGGGTGAGAGAGAGAAAATGACAGTGGGGGGTGGGTGGGGAGGGGAATGGAGAGATCAAAAAAGGTGGCCAGAACTTTGCTGCAAGCAGGATTTTGTTGGAGAAAGAGCACAGAATTTGGATCCCAAAGGCCTCTGGTAAAGTCCAGCTTGGACTTTGGCGTTGCCACTTACAAACTGTGGGACCCAGCCCTTTGTGGGCTTGCAGGGATTCCATGGGAAAAAATGGGTAGACATGTGCTTTGCAAATGGTAATGCACAATATATATGTAAGGGCTCCAAGCCATGCCGCATAACCATGGAGGGCAGCACCAGAGCCAAGTGGGGTCTGCAGACTCAGCCTCCTCCCAGGGTCCAGAACCTGGATGTGATCCACAATATGTGGATATATTATAACACATGGATGATATAGCGTGTGTGTATATGCATATGTGTTATATATGTATATCTATGTATAAACTTACACAGAGACATACACAGACATGCTAGAATTTAATGATCATCTAATATGGACCACATACTGTGCTGTGATTGTGCACATATCAATCATTTCGTTTAGTGATTCCCATGACCACTCTAAGACCTGTTTATTATTATGACCCCATCCTACAAATATCACTAAGGCAAAAAAACGCTGGCCAAGTGCACCAGGGCGCTCTTGCCAAATGATTGGGAATTCATAATTCATGCCCCACCTCCCTTTTCCAGCTCCTATGGAGACTATGGACTCTGTTGATCTGCTTCTTTTTCTCACATTGCCTCGTTATGGTAATTTTGATGTGGCCTCGGGGTTTGTTCTGTGTCAGCTGAGAACTCCTTCCTCTCAATTGATCATTTTGGTTGGACTCAAATACTTCAGCTCCGTGTTTCATTTCTTAGAGTGGTCTGTTCTACAAGGGTAGCTCCAATAGAGCAACGTACATTGCATTACTGTTCACAGATATTCCCTGGGCTTCACAGAGGGAGGGATTTTATTGTCTTGCCTCTTGGGTATACAGCATGGCCATATGGCTTACTCTGGCCAATGGAAGGTGAGTGGAAGTGAGACATGTCATTTCTAGGAAGAAGGCAGCGTGCGGTTTATCGTATTTGTCTTTCCCTTTTACCCTGATAATAGGCGATGTAGACAGAGTCTGTTTCACAGCCAGGTCCAGGAGTTTAGTGATGGACAAGTCATGTGAATAAGAAATAAAAATTTGTTGTAATTGTCAGCCTTCATGATTTGTTACAGGAGCATGAACTAGCCTATTCTGACTAAAACATTCACTATCTATTGAATATTATGAGATTAGCTCTTACACGGTGGCCTTTCTCCTAAATTGTAGAGGCACATTATTCGGGCCCCCTGTGAACTGACTGTAGTCTTCTCTGTGGATGGCTAGACACTTCTCCCAATGATATTGTCATTACTCAAAACATTTTTACTTCCATTCAAAAAACTGCCTTACATTATAAAAATACTAAACTCCTGATAACACTACTGCTAACTACCAATGCTTTCTAAGATTTTCTTATTTAATGTTGACAAAAGCTATGTGAGATAGGTGTTCTTAATTTTCATTTTCCAAACAAGAAAAACAGAAGCTCAGAAATATTCAGTAATGCATTCAAGATCACATAGCTAAGTAGAGAGTCAAGATTGAAATCAGCATTCCTCTCAGGCACAAACCCTAATCTCATTACTTTCTGCTCATATTTTCCCCTTCCAAAATGGATATTAACTGGCTGAGTCACACACCTCATTCATCAGAGATGGCTGCAAAGATTTTGTCTGCTATGAAAAGCAAAACAATTATAGTAAAAATAACATTAGACTTGATATTAGAAGATGTGGAGTTGGTTCGCAGCTGTTTCTTCTTTTTTTTTTTTTTTTTTTTTTTGAGACGGAGTTTTGCTCTTGTTACCCAGGCTGGAGTGCAATGGCGCGATCTCGGCTCACCGCAACCTCCGCCTCCCGGGTTCAAGCAATTCTCCTGCCTCAGCCTCCCGAGTAGCTGGGACTACAGGCACGTGCCACCACGCCCAGCTAATTTTTGTATTTTTAGTAGAGACGGGGTTTCACCATGTTGACCAGGATGGTCTCGATCTCTTG